>RJWT010024802.1:0-16354 GCA_004365215.1 Cuniculus paca | reverse complement strand
TGATCTTTAGACAACTGGAAATATTTAATAGATCTTCTGGGAGTACAATACCAATCTTACTTCATTATATGAAGTAAAATTTAATGTAGAAGTAGGAGCACCAACTCTAGAGGAGTCCCTGACTCTAATTTTTTTTGTCTTTTTGAGACAGGGTCTCATTATGCAGTTCAGGCTAGCCTTGGGCTCACTCTGTAGCCCAAGCTGGTCTCTACCTAGCAATGATCCTCCTGCCTCAGCCTCCTGAGTGCTAGGATTACAGGAGTGTGCCACCACGCCCCACCCTGACTCTAATTTTGATGACACTATTCACTAAGAGACTTTAGATTAGTCAGTTTCTCTCTTCCACAGTTTCTTCATCTAATAATTAGACATAATGGTGAGCATTAAATAAATTAATATAGTTTGAATGTTAAATGTGTTGATATGTTAAGAGGCTTAGAATAGTGTCTGGCACATAGTAATATTAAATTGTTAGCTGTTATTATTATTGTTATATAACCACCATCATCGTATCTATGATTTATTAACATCCAGTCAAGCAAAGCAATATTGAAGGGAGACTGTAAAAGTTTTAAAATCTACCTTTTTCTTTAGATATTGTAAACCATGCCACATCGATCACATCATATCTTCAGAGACCTGGAATTATAGACCCTGTACTGACCATGTACCTTTTTGTAATTCAGGGAAATTATACACTGAAGTTATTTCTTGCTCATGTCATAGTCTAATGCATAGGAAATAGCTGCCTGTGGAGATACTCCTCTGAGATAAGGATATAGTTCCCTTCCATTGTGCATCATCTTAAGCGTGAGTCTACAAAGATACCATGAAAAAAGAGAGGAGAAGTGTTATGTCCTGACCCAGATGTACTTTGCATTGACCAGCAGTAGTCATATGGTCTCAATCTGATCCCAAAGAACTCTAGGAAGTGTAGAATTTTGGTGTATGCAAGAAAAAGAAATAGGACTAACACAATCTCAGCTACATTTGGGTTTGGAGACTCATTTTTATGGAATTCTGAGCAAGTCAGTATATGAAACAGTTCCATGCCACATTATCTTAATTTTATTGTCCAAATGCCATCGAACTGTGTCCTGTTCATGTTGAGCTCTCCTACTGGTCTTTGTTAGTCATTTTCCTAGAAAATTGTTAATACTTTTTTTATGGAAGCTGAATTGAGACAGTTTTCCTTGTCACATTGGCATGCTGTTAAGAAGTTTAGAGCCAAATTTGTTACCCATCTGTAGTAACTACTTTCCTTGCTCAATTTTATGCCCCATAGATTTGGTTTCCCTATATTGTTTCTTTCACAACTCATTTATATATTATTTTTGGTTGCATTTCATAAGTCATTATAAGTCACAATAAAAATTTTTGGAACAAGATGAAATATAAGTAAATACTCTTAAGTAAACAGAGTCCTTTATGTGGATGGACCTTTTGGAATTATTTACCAGAGTCCATTAATTGTTGAAGAAATAACACAAGTCCATCATTAACCATAGCTCAAATTGGTTAGGATTCTCAACTCAGGATCCTGGGGTAGAGTCCACAGTAAGGCTGATCAGAGAGTGCAGAGGGGAGACATGGAAGAAACGGGATGGACTCTATCACAGGCACGTTCTTCTGGTATCACAGTACAAACAGGTACTTGATGAGTGGTGTACTCCCTTTCCTCAGTATTACATTTTTCCACCATAAAACACAAAATAAAAAACAAATGTTTTAAATCTATTTCATATGTGAATATTTAAGGAAAAGGAGAGCTCCCTTTTCTCAGAATGTCAATTACTGAGGTTTAAAGTAAGTTGTTTAAAGTAAGTTAAACTAAGTTGCTGCAGTTGGTCTATGGGAATATCTCCCAAAGGTTCACATATTAAAGGCTTAGTTTGTAAGGCAGAAATGTTCATAGAGGAGGCTTTTGAGAGCTAATTGAATCTTGAGGGTTCTGGGTTCATCAATGAATTGATTCACTGATAGCTTCCTGATTGAATAAACTATCGAGAGGTGGTAGACATTATGGGATATGAAGTCTTATTAGTAAAGGAAGTAGATCACTGGGAGTGTGCTCTATAAGGAGACATCTTGTCCCTGCTCCTGCCTGCATGAGGAGGGCAGGTTGATTCACCACATCCTTTCACTGCTGTGCTGTTCTGCCTTACTTCAGGCCCAAAGCAATGGAGCAAAGTGACCATAGACTGAAACCTCTGAAACCATGAACCAAAATAAATATTTCCTCCTTGAAAAATTTTTTTTCTTAGGTATTTTGTAACAGTGATGGCAAACTGGCTAGTGCACAAGTATTGACCTGACAAATTGTTCTTGGGTGCAGGTGGAGAGTATCTTGGCCAGAGAGAAGCTAGGCACAAGCCTGGCTATTAGAAGCATCTCTTTTCTTTGTGAAAAGCACTAACTGAATTATCCTTCTCTAAAATCACTTCTAGTTACCCTAAGAAGGTTTTATTTTCCTTTTTTGGCTGACTTTTCTCAAAATAACAGTTTTATATTGTACAAGGAAAGGCAGAATCTGAGAGAGAGAGCGAGAGAGAGAGCGAGAGAGAGAGATTTTTCACTCCACTATGTATTTGTTGAATTTGAATTGGAAACTGGAGAACACTAACCAGCTTAACCAATACAATTATGCAGACATAAGTAGAGAGAGAAAATGTATTGACCTTAGGGTTAAAATAGATAAAATTAGTTGAAAGGCAGATTATTTATCTTATCCCCAGATCCTCCCAGCTATGCTTCTGGTCTTTTCTGTGGTTGGTCAATCTGTTTTCTTGCATGGCTCTTGTAAGTTAGAAAACCAGTAGTCATCCTCCAAGATGTACTCATCTCTCTCACTCTCTCTCTGTCTTTCTGTCTCTCTTGTCTCTTCCTCAGGACAAAGTAAGCTACCATTCAACTCTATCTAAAGGCACATAGTAAGGATGTGAGACCTCCAGCAAATGTCAGTGATTTCAGCCAATAAACACACAGAGGATTTGGAAGCAGATTCTCTAGTTCCAGTTGAGTTTTGAGACAACTACTGCCCCAGTGAGGAAACTAGAGCCAGAACCACCCAGCTGACTCTTCAATTCTTGACTACCCAGAAACTCTAGAGATATAAATGATTGTTGTTTTAGTCTGTTAAATTGGAGGGGTAATTTTAAAAAAATTTTTTTTTATTTTGTGGCACCAGGGATTGAACTCAGGACCTCACACTTGCCAGGCAGGCGCTTAGGCCACTAAGCTGGAGGGGAAATTTGTTATACAGCAGTAGATAACAACTACAGATAAAATAGAATGAATATATATCTTTTCTTCTACAAATTGGAAAGTAAATCACTGGTTTTTCTTGAACATCCAGAGAACCTGACTTTTCTTTCAACTTCAATTTCTTTCCTCCTTTCCTCTCTAATAAGTATACTTATCACTTGGTACTGGAAAAGAAATTAGATTTTACACTAATGTGGAAACTCATTTGACAGCATCTTGGGGTGGATACAATTGCTCCCAGTACTTAGTGTAAAAAGGATTCCTTCCAACAAATTCTGCAGTAATGGTCATTATTAATTATCATCTAGGCAGCTCCAGTCCCTTTCTCTTTCCCTGGGGATACTTCTCTGTTGAGAAGTAAAATATGGATTAAGACAGATTCTGCTTCTGGATATGTTAGTGCGTAGTTTGGTTTTCCTCTTCATATCTTTTTTTCTCTCCTATTAGTTTTAGGGTAGTGAACACAGAACATCTTTTAGGAGTCAGATATTCTGCTTTAAATTTTGACCTAAGAGGTTGCAAAGAGTTATAGGGTATTATCAGTTTTACTTGTTTTCTAACCTGTGAGAGCTGAGTAGGAAGCTTCCTTAAGGCAAAGGGAACCTGGTATATATTTTAATACTCTATTGAAATGGAACATCTGTAACATTTTACTGATGTATTGATTCATAATGTAACTTCTTTTGTAGAGTATCGTAAATACATTTTTATTTTGTTATCTCGGAGAGTCAGGTAATATTAACCTAATTTAATATCGTGAGAAACTAAAGGCTTTATGATTTAACTGCTTAAAAGCACTTATCAGTAAAATTCCCATTTCCCCCCTTAATTCCAGGTTTATTTTTTAAACATCAGGTTAGTCTGTTAATTAGTTGCTTTCAATTTCTTATGTATACAAAGAATGATTTACTATGGTCTGAGGTAAACATCCCATCAAGCTTCAGAAATGGGGCTTATTTCTCTGAGATAGTACAGTTTTTAACCAGTACAAAACATTTTTTATGAGTTCATTCAGTTTGGCTAATATTTCATAAAAATACATAATACTTAACATAACACTTCTATTAAAACTGAGTGATATTTTTAAAATCTTGGACCACAGTTTATTATCATAATATGACAAAAGTATTCAGAATATGTTTGAGATTTAGTCTTGCTATGGAAATAAAATGGGTCCCTGAAAAATCACTTTCATGTGATCCTGTGTGAGTTTCCTCAAGTCTGTCTTGGCAACACCTCTGCTGAAGTAGTTTGAAGGAGTTTACATTTATCCACAGGGCTTCAGTTTCTAGGCAGGGGACACCACCTATCCTCAGTTTGGCTAGAAGTAGAATTAATCATCCAGAATGTGTCTTGTTTCTGCTCTATTTGTTCATGGTGGGCATTAATCAGTGCTTCCTTGGAAACAACATTCTGGTATATGAGTTAAAGTTGTAATGGATCTAAAGAGAGGAAAATGAATAGATCTAAAAATAGATTTCTATTCAGCAAAATCTATACTGCTTCCCCTTCAACAAAGTTCTCCTGGTTGGCATCCTCAGCAGGGAGGGGCACAGAGCTTTTCAAGGGCTTTGCCCCTTTCTTGGTGCACACCCAAGATCCTGAAAAACCATTGGTCTCTGGTGAAGAGAAATTAAAATGCCAGATTTCCTCTGTGGTGTACCTTTCAGATTTTCCTAACATTAATTTCTATATGAGCAAAAGCAAATGAGCAACTGGGAAAGCTGATTAGTCTTCTCAAGATTTCCTCTGTGGACTATCTCCCTTCTCCCCAGTGAAAGCATTGTTTTACAATTCTGCTGCATGCATACCAAACATTCATTCATTATATTAAAAGAAGGAAGTATTTGTAAATAACACATGCATAATTCCAAGTTAGACAATTTCAATTTTAATCATTATGCAAATTTAATGAGGTGCCTTAAATTTTGTTGCTCCCTAAGTTGGATATCCCTCAAAAGTATTTAAATATATAGTATAATTTCAAAATACCTAAGCTAGTATGGAAAAGATTTTTCTCACAAACACTAGATCGGTTTTAAATGACCCTAGGGATTCCATCATTTATGAATAAATGACATTCAGAACTATCTGCATGTTTAAATAAAAAATTTGCAAGGTCATTACTGCCACTGTTGCTTTGAACGGCATATGTTTTAACTAAGGGTCTTACACATTAGCTGCTGTGTGAGACTCACTGGGATCTGTGCATTATAAACATTTAAGAATATGCATCTTCCCTTGCTTGTGAAGAAAGTTCTCCAGTCTGTCTGCTTGCTTATCTTGGGCAGCATGATGCTCTCAAGAGTCCTTGCTTCCAGAGCAGATCTATGAGTCCACTGCACTGCTTATGTCCATGGCCTCCTGGAATTTCAAGGGGCAGCAAGCTGAAGTGGGGTGGTACAGTTAGGAGCCAGTTAGTGTCTTGGTTACTTTTCACTTATTGCTGGGACAAAATACCTGGCACCTCAAATGAAGGAAGGAAAGGTTTATTTAGCTCACTGTTTGTGGAGATTTCAGTCCATAATCAGCTGGCTCCAAGGCAGGGTGGCATGGCATAGGGGCAATACTTCAAGGCAACAGCCAGTAAAAGCAACCAGAGCAAAAGGGGGGAAGAGCAAGCCTCTTTCCCTCCCTTATATTGTATGCAGGCCACCCCAAACCCCCAAGGCAGATGTAGCACTCATAAAATCTCTGTGCCTTCCTCTTGAACAGTATGAAGATTTTTACAAAGTAAGGATGCTGGCTCCCTGCTGAGTCTCTTAGTCAAACTTCTAAACTTCTGTAGTTTACACAATGTATCAACCATAATAATCTACCCCTTATCATAAAAAATAGCAAGCCTCAAACCTTTACAGTCTCAAAACTGAAAAAGGGAAAGACTTTGCTTTGAAGTGAAAGCCACAGAGCACCATGTTCCAGAATGGCAGCAGCTGCACCATGTTCTGCAATGGTGGCAGCATAGAAAATTCATTTCTCAGAATTGGATGCAGAGTGCCCAGCAATCCAGGCACTCATCCACTATGCCCAGGGAGAGGAA
The DNA here is from genome assembly GCA_004365215.1 of Cuniculus paca. NCBI lineage: Eukaryota > Metazoa > Chordata > Mammalia > Rodentia > Cuniculidae > Cuniculus > Cuniculus paca. The sequence continues at coordinate 10,050 of RJWT010024802.1, read as the reverse complement.
AACCTGGCTACTGCTCCAAATGGAAGCACACCTTGGAATCATCCATGTGGTGCTTGTTTTAGGTGCCTAGAGAATCTCCAAGAGTTTCAAGGTTTAAAGGCTTCTACCCTGATTTCAGAACCCTTGTTTCAGAAGGCCTGGGAGGCCAGACAGTGTGCCCCAAGAGGGCAACATGTGAAGATGTGAGTGTGAAGCTAAAGGTGCAGTGGAGTCCCCAGAAGTTTGAAAAAGCCAGGAATGTGGATCATCTAAGGAGAACTGCAAGGAGAGAGCAAAACAAGCCTAAGAGAGAAGCTGTGGGAATTACAACCACCAGAAGTACTGTAGGGGTGAAACCACACAAGCCCTTTGGAGCTTGCAAATTGCCACAGATTGCTTCAGATGCTGGATATGCACCTACAGGATTTAATGTTTTCTCTGCTGGATTTTGAACTTGCTTTAGTTCCTATGCTTTGTATCACCTGTTTGTAACTTTTGGAATGGAATTGCTTACCTTGTGCCATTGCACGTTGAAAGTATTTGACTCTGTTTTCATTTGTACAGGGGTATGCAGCTAAGGTTTGCCTTACATCTCAGAGGAGACTTGGGACTTAAACTTTTCAGCAATACTGAAACTGTTAGGACTTTGGCAACTCTTGAAGATGGACTAACTGCCTTTTGCTTAAAGGGTTGTGCATGAGTCTTTGGGGGACCAAGGACAAAATGCTGTTTCTAATGTAAAATACTGTTGATAGACTTATGCTGGTTCTTAAGGATTGTTAAATCTGTGTTATAATGTTCAAGTTGTGAAATGTTAAAACTAAGCATGTCTGGTATCTGGAAACTGGTTTAAAGAATGTGTCTTTTCTATTCTCCTATTCCTTCTCAACAATCGCGATTTCCTCAGCTCTATCTTTACAGTCCACAGCTTTATTGAAGCTTCCTTTCTGGCCAAACTCACAATGTTTTAAATCATCCTGCTGGGTTCTTAGCTCTTCATTTGCAACATAAGTCTGGTAGTCTCCAATAATAGCCATGCCACAGCCTCAGCGTTCAACTCCCAGAAATTTCTTCTGCCAGATTAATTAGTCTACTGCTCTTAATCTTAGTCCTAGGCAGTCTCTGGACACAAGCATAATGCAGACAAACTTTTTGCCAAGCCATAACACACATCATCTGGAGTCTAGCACTCATTGCAATTCTTTCCAGCAGTAAACCTGGTCTTTACCAGCAGGATTTCTATCAGTCTTCTGGTCTTCTGAGCTCTGACCAGAATCTCCTATACAGAACAGCCTAAGGCAGTCCAGTTCTATGCTTTCTAAACCTTTCCAAACTCTTCCCACAAGCCATTCTCAAAGGTTCTTGAACCACGTGGTCAGGCATAGTCACAGGAATGACCCCACTCCACTGGTACCAAATTCTGTCTTGGTTACTTTCCCCTCATTGCTGGGACAAAATACATGGTATCCCAAATGAAGGAAGGAAAGTTTTATTTAGCTGAGAGTTTTGTGGAGGTTGCAGTCCATAATCAGCTGGCTCTAAGGCAGGGTGGCATGGCACTAGGGCAACACTTCAAGGCAGCAGCCAATAAAAGTAGCCAGAGCAAAAAGGGGGAAAACAAGCCTCTTTTCCTCCCTTATATTGTATGCAGGCCACCCCCACCCTACCTCCCAGAACAGATATAACACTCACAAAATCTCTGTGCCCTCCTCTTGCACAATATAAAGATATTTACAAAAGTGAGAATCCTGGCTCCCTGCTAAGTCTCTTGTTAAACTTCTAAACTTCTCAAGTTTACACCATGTATCAACCATAATAATTAGCATTTGTTGACTCTTAAGAAAGTTTAAGGGAGCAATGTGAACATTTCCCTAAATCTAATGCTATTGATTTTACTCCCTGTAAAGTGGTATCACTTGGTGACATGATATTTTTGTCTTTTGTAGTGATTTCTCCACAGAAAGGACCAAGGTGGGAGAAAGTCTCCAGCTTTTCTCTGAGCACGTGTATGCAAGAGGAGGCCTCTAACACAATCGGGGACCCTAAATGGGTTTTAGGGAGTCTAACCCCTCTCCTATTGGAGGTATTTATCCATATATGTGTTTCCTTTTCGGGCTCCATAGCTTTTATCAGATTCTCCAAGAAATTTGGGCTCCCAGACTGTCAAAAACCACGGCCACAGAGGTAGCCAGAAAGAATTAAAAACAGATTTTGTAACTCGAATGCTAATTCAGCCAGTATTCTGGTTTCTTGAATTTCGAAGATGCAATTACAAAGTGGTTAATAGAAATAGTCTATTCTTAGACACAAAGATCCTTTGTGAGTAAAAAGTCCAGAGCTTTGTGGAATGCCTCATAGATTTAAACTTTTCATTTGGACTTGGAGCTGACTGACTGTTTCAGACATGGAAGTCTTTTACTTGTTCTGCTCTCATAGACTCTGGAACAGAAGTACAATGATATTGGGACATGTGCAAATTATGTTTTTTACTACAGTGGAAATGAAGGTTTCATTCCTTTTAGTTGAGTGTGGTTCTGGTTTTTCATGCTTGAAATATATTTTCTTTAGCATCTAACTTTTCTACTTACCAAGTTTTCAAGAAAAATGAAATCGTCTAGAAGGCAGAATAAGATGAGCACATTGTGTTTCATCTTTATGATGAAATGCAGATTTCCCCTTAAAAGGCAAATCTTTCTTCCGAGAAAGCTAAATAGAAAAGTGCTTTCAAAAGAGACAGAAGCAAAGGGAAGAAACTAAAAGTTTCTCTGAATTTCTAGCACCCAGAAATATAAAAGTTTTTATATTTCATATATATGTATATTGCTTAGAAAAATGAAAGATGCTATACACATATATACTATTTTTTATGATTGGATCATATCATGTGCTATTCACTTTTTCCAGTAAATGTTTACTGAGCTTCTTGCATGTATTAGGTCAACTACTAATTTTTTTCAATATGTTTTTATTAGATGTATACTATTATAATGTATAGTTTACCACATAAATTCAATCAATTTCATGGTTTTAGAGAAATATTTCTTCTTTGTTATGTTTCTTTCTAAACCTTGAAATAAATGATTTTTCACCGTGAAAGAGAGAGATTTACGTATTGAATACAGAGGGCTAAGAAAAACTTGATAAAATGTGTTTGTAAATTGGATGAATTTCTATTTGTTTTTAAGAAGTTCTGTTGTACTTGTTCAGTAGTGCATTAGTTAATGACGTGGATATGTTCTGAGAAATGTGTCAATAGATCATTTCATTGCATGAACATCATGAAGTGAACTTCATATGAAATAAGGTGGCTATGATATTATTAGACATCTTTCTTTTTCAAAGACACTTTTAAAAATTAGTACATACTTGCAATATATGATGATTAGATTCCTTGTGGGAAGTGGTACATGTATATGACACATCTTAATTCTTTTTTCATCCACTTCTCTTCTGCTCCTCCCCATTTCCTCCTTTTATTGGTCCTCTTCTCTTTTGCAAAAGATCTTTCTCCCTTTCCCAATTATCTACCTTTTATTTTGCTCTTTATTTATAGTTTGGGTTTTTAATAGAAGAAAAACTATGTGATATTTAAATTTGTGTGTCTGGTTTATTTTACTTAACATGGTCTCAAGGTGCAAATGACTCAAGTTTACCTTTTATGGCAGAGTATTCCGTTTTGTATAAATACTGCACTTTTCATTCATTCATCTATTGATAAACATATAGGCCATTTCCAAGATAGCATTAGCTATTATGAAGTGTGCTGCTATAAATATGGGTATCACTGTTTCACTGTGATATGATGTCTTTCATTTTTGCAGAAGATTCCTAGGAGGGGAATAGCTAGGTCAAATGGAATTTCTAGCTTTTATTTTTTGAAGGATCTTTACACTGATTTCCATAATGAATGTTCTAACTGGGGAATAACTGGGTCAAATGGAATTTCAAGTTTTGGTTTTCAAGGACTATCCGTACTGATTTCCATAGTGGTTTTATTAGCTTGCAATCCCATCAATGATGTAGAAATATTCTTTATTCCCTGCAACCTTGCCAGCATTTGCTATTACTTGGTTTCTTGATGATAGCCATTCTTTCTGGAGTAAGATGAGATTTCAGTGTTGCTTTAATTTGCATTTTTCTAATGGCCAGGATGTTGAACATTTTTTCATGTATTTATCGGCCATTTTTATTTCTCTGAGAAGTTTATTCATTTCAGTTTCCTTTTTTTTGATTGGATTTTTTATTTTGTGGGGCTAATTTTTTGAGATATTTGTGTATTCTAGGTATTAGTCTTCTGCCTGTCATACTATTATCATATATGCAGTCTATCATTCACTAAATTGTCATGTGGTACATGACTGTATGCACATACATGTATGTGTACACATACACACACACACACACACACACACACACACTAGACACAAGGAGAACAAAATGTCCAGTCACCTAGTGTTTATTAGAACTTAATGAGTGCTCTTTTGTTTTTACCATGACCGTTTAATTAGTAAGTGATTTAGCAAGAATTTTTTCATTGTTTAGTCATTTATTTGTTTAACACACATTTGAGTATCTGCAATGGGTAGGCCTTTTATTAACTTCTGATGTAAAAATATGAGTAAGAAGTGATCTCTCCAAAAAGCTTGCCTTTAAGTATGGGAGACAAAATAAATGGGACCCAACACCGTACAGTCTGTGTTGTCTGTGGATTTCTTTTTCTTTTTTTCTTTTCTTTTTTTTTGAGACAGAGTCTCGCTATGTATTCTAGGCTGGCCTTGAACTGACTATGTAGCTAAGGGTGGCCTTGAACTTGTGGCAGTCTCCTCTCAGTCTCTCAGGAGCTAGGATTATAGGTGTCCAGCACCAAGCTCGGCTACTGTGCTGTCCATGGAAGCTGAACAGAATGGTATAGCCTCTGTGACCAATCACTGCACCCCACAGGCCTCAAATTCTATTTTTAATTTCAATAGCACACCTCAAAGTTTGTCTTGCATATGCAAAAGACCTCAGGGTGCCAATGAATGTTGCATAAATGTAAACTGTTGTGATTCTTATTAAGAAAACGGTTCCAACAAAGCACTTGGGAGCACAGAGAAGGAAATTGTGAAAAGTAGCTAGGAAGTTTTTTAACAGAGAATACAAAAGTGTGCCGCAAGCTCAGAGGGCTTAGGAAAAAGGGTCTGCAGAGAAGCAGGAGTGGACAGACAGGAGGAGCAGCTGGGGGGCTGGCTGTGTGGCCACACAGAGCTTTCTAGATGGCTTAGCTTGCTCTGCTCATGGGTTTGGCATATGCTCTTACCTTCCTTATAGAACTAGAATTTGATTTTGAAGATTTTCAGTTCTTAACATCAAAGATAATCTAATGAGTAACTGTCACTTGACCACTTTGTGCTTCGTCTTCCACAACTAGCCTATGTCTCAGTGGGGGTTTATGAATATCATAATGTAACTAATAAATGTAGCCTTTCGAATAGAAATATGTTCCAATGACTGTTTTCTTCGGTTGATGTTCAAGGTTGCATATTATATTTAGAGGTTTTCAGTTTTTTCCAGCTTTATTTCATAGCAAGTATTTCTAAAATATTTTATTGAACATTTTATACTCTATATACAGTGTTGTTTCATATGTAATTTGCTAATCGAGTCTGTTTTTGTTTACTCTGTCACTGAATAATGTATATCTCAGTCTACTCCATCATTCTAAAGTAATAAGCTTGTGACGTTCGTTAGTGTGTGTGTGTGTGTGCGCGCGCGCATATTGTATCTTAACACTGCAAATGTGAGATAGTTTTATGTAAAAAACTCTTTTCCTAATTTTTTGAGTATTTTAAATTGAGAAGATAAAGTTTCAAAAGTAGCAATATGACATTGACTGGCAATAAGATTCATATGGAAAATTCCTCTATTTCTTCAGTTCACAAATGTATGCTGTCTTTTAAATACTCTCTTTAAAATTAATGCCTGTAGCCCTATTTCTTTCAAAATCAGCCAAATTCTTTTAGGTCTTGAACCTAGGATCCTTGAAATTTGAATTGGTGTAGGTAATATATCCAAAATAATAGAGAAGAATTTGAAGAAAATACACATTTTGAGTAGACTTCGAATTTAAAAATAAAACTCTAATCGGTTAATGGTTTCAACATGAACTCTTACTGTTAATGCATTCAAATGCTTTTAGAAAATACAATACTCTCTCTGCATACAAAAATAGTTGCAAGCACTTACCTTCAATTTTGGATATATTAGATATCAATCTATTTGAAATAGCACTATTTTAGCAGTACCTGTTCTCATGTTTAATGAAATTCTTATCTATGAAAATGTAGCATCTTCAACACTATTAATCTAATTGAAACTATTTGATTACATAGAATTGAATGTGAAAATGACTAATATTTTTGTAGATGAAATTAATTTGCTTTTAAGTCTTATAGCAAATTACATTCTTTTAGCTATCTGGATGGTATTGCTGTTTATGTGTTCAGGTGTTGCACAAATTAAGAAACTAAATCACTTTCATAGGTAGGAGTTAAATGTGCTAAAGAAGTCATTAAAGTAATTTAAAGCTGATGATATGTCAAAGCGGTTTCCTATGGAACCCTACGGAGATGGGAGGGAGAATGAATCACTGAGAATTAAAAATTTTCATCTCTAATTACTTTAGCTCTCTAAGGAACCATACATAAATTCCTAATGGAAAAAATAAAAACAACAAGGACCAGAGAAGAATATTACACTAACGCTGACCTACTTTTTGTTTTTCAAGACCAGAATTTTGAGATCATTTGAATTTATATGCATGAATTCTAATACTTCCTAAAACATTAACAACAATTTGTTCATAAGGCCTGTGAGATTTCATTTGTATGTTCTATTTATTTTACTAAAATCAATAGGAGAATGCCTAGAAAATATTTCTGTCAATACAGATTTTTAAATTTTAAAAATTTTAACGCAAGTTAAATAAACTCTTACACTAAAAAGTGACTACAGGTACTCACGAACTTGTGTATGAAACCCAAATATGTTAATTACCATTATATTTATTAATAATTTCAGTGGTCGTCTATCATTTTGGTCATGCAACATGTACTATTATTTTTGTATAAAATCATCCCATTTTTCCTCGGGCAAACAACTTTTGTCTCTTCATTGGTGAGTGTGTGACTCAGATGTGGCCAGTCAGAACATTATATTCCCAATCGGCACAGGTTCAGGGTTGAACCTATATTTTTTGTAATTACAAGTACCATGAGAGTAGAATAACATGAGGGTAATACAATAAAAATCAGGGAGAGGCCCAAATCCCAGAGAGTTTTTAACCTCTGGAAAAAAAGACCTATATTTTTTAGTTATTTTTCTCAAGAAGTTGCTCTGTTCATTTAAGCCGATTTGAATCAAGTTTTCCGTCACTTACAATTGAAAGAATCCTAAACAAAATATGCACAAAATTTTTGAGTTGGAAATCAATGAGTTGCAAAAGTAGCAGGGTTTAAAATGAAGTACCGCTTCATTTCTACAGCAATTTCAGAGGCAGGGATTTTTTTTCCTGTCTCTAAATATCATTTCTTTCCAAATAAGATTGCTAAAACTTATGCCTAGATGCAGGAATGTATAAAGAATCAATCTGGCAGTTTTGAAATAAAAATCCTGACAAAGTAATCCAAGTTCTTTTATGTTTTCTGAGATAAATAATCTTTATTCATATCATGCTTCTTAGATGAAGACAAGTCTAGGTTTCAAACTTTCAGGAGTCATGTAGGAATGTAGCAGGATCCAGGGCAGCAAAGAAGTTGGCCTAACCACCCAGAGTTTTAGGCATGGAGCTGTGCCAGCTGTGGCCATGTGTATCCTGAACTGTTTTGATGACTTTAGAAAAGCAGGCAGCACACCTGGCCTTGTGGAATCAGTTGCCTGGAGGTTTTGGCAAAGACATCTCGTGTGTGGACTACCTTGTTTAACTTGATTAATTCATTGGCAGGGGAGGGGGCTGTTTCTATTATTGTTATTTTTTGATTATGCATTTAAATGCTTATGTTTTGCCCATCATTTGTTGTGGTTTTGGTAAGATCATAGTATCTTTTACCTGGGGTTTTGATGTAACCTGAAATCTACAATAATGTCATAAGAGTTAAAGTCCCTTAGCAGTTGTCACTTGTACAGTATTAGGATCATTATAGGATAATCAGGTGATTGCCATGCTGTGGGTGATATGATGAGATTAGAGCATGGGTTAGTGGAGGGGCTCTCTGTGTGTTGTATGAGGACAGGAAGGGAGGGATGACTCAGTCCAACAGGTGTACAACTGGCTGATCTCATGAAGGCTTTTTAGGAAGGAAGAGGTTTTAGGGGAACTTATTTACCCTGTCTGTCCCTCCTCCATCCTCCTCTTTGGTGATCACTATTATATACTCTTCTATGAGACTGATTTTTCAGTTTCCACAATTAAGTAAAGCCATATATTTGTCTTTCTGTGTTTGGCTTATTTGATTTAACATGTTGTCATTCTGTTCTATTCATGTTACTGCAAATGACAGAATCTCATTTACTTTTTATAGTTGCATAATATTCTGTTGTGTATATATATCATATTTTCTCTGTTGTTCTATTGATGGGCATCTAGGTTCATTTTCTACCTTGGCTATTGTGAACAGTGCTGCAATAAATATGGGAGTTTAGGCAACTCTTTGATATGCTGACATTATTTCTTTTGAATATATACCCAGTAATGGGATTGCTGGATCATTTGGTTGCTCTACTTGCAGTTTTCTAAGGACTCTCCATCTTGCTTTCCAGAGTGGTTATATGAATTTACATTTTTGCCATGGGGTATAAGAGTTCCCCTTTCTTCACATCCTTGCCAGCATTTGTTTTTTCTTTTGGATAGTTGCCACTCTAACTGGTATGTGGTGATGCCTCATTGTGGTTTTGATTTGTATCTATCTAATGATTAGGACATTAATTTCTTTTACATATATGTTGGCCATTTGTATGTCTTCTCTTGACAAACGCCTTTTCAGAAAATTTTTCAGCTTTTAAATTGAATTATTATTATTTTTTGATATTGAGTTCCTTATATATTCTGAATATTAATCCCTTGTCTTATGAATAGTTTTCAAATATTTTTGTCTTTCTGCTGGCTTTGTCTCAAATATATGTTAAAAAAGAGGCTTATCAAATTTAATCAAAATATGTTGATATTTTGTTAGGAATTACAATGATTCTATTGCTCTGTCAAATTAGGGAGAATTATACTTTTGTGGTATTTAATTTTGAAACGTCTATGTTTAAGTTGTCTTCTCCAGTGTCTTTCAATAACTTTTAATCTTCCCCAAAAACAAATAGTGTTGTTTTTGATGTCTTGGCTACTTTATGTATTGTTGGCTAATGATTAGCTCTAGTTTACTCCACTTATTCTACCTAACTAAATATGGCATTTTTCTTCCTTTTCAAGTGCAAATTGCTCTCATATTTGGAGATAAAAAAGAAATTCTACATTCCAACTTTTCCCTATTATTAATGAAGTTATGGGCCTGCAGAGGACTATTAATACCTATCATAACCTGTCATGAATGTTGGCCAGAAATTAAGAGAAAAATTAATTGCAGAAAATACACTGCTATGACGGAGGCCGTGATTTACTTTTGAGTCTGTTTCAGAACATGGTGGACAGGGCATCCTGGGTTGTGACAGATGTGGCTGACTGATTATCACTGAAGGCAGCATTAATGATGTACTTTTGGAGAATATAAATGTAGTGAAGTTGTGGCCTTTCCAAGTAGAAGAGTTGGAGATTTTGGTCCAGTTTTGCTCTTCTTCCTTCCTGGGCGGCTTACATATAGTTCATTCTGATGCTAAGATTGAAAATAAGCCAATTTATAGGGATTTTTTTTGCGTTACTGGTTTAAATTACCCCCAAAACACGATTAAAAGTCACCCCTATTCAGGAAACAAATCTCAAAGAGTGAAGACTTATCACAGCTCCTAGTATGGCCTCTCCGGGGTCAGAATCAAGCAGCTGAACATAGCAGCTACTGCTGCACCTCACGGGGAGGTGCAGGCCAGCTGTCT
>RJWT010024801.1:0-16353 GCA_004365215.1 Cuniculus paca | reverse complement strand
TCTACTCCTTCATCCCTCTTTCTGAATGGGGAAATAGACTTGGACATATCTGTTGTATATGTCAAGGTCTCTCATTTGTCAAAGTATTAGTGGTCCAGTGTCAACATAAATACGTCTGTCCATAAATCTTGACAGGTATAATGATTTGTTGCATTTGAAAGGCATGACTCAAACATTAGACCCTTTTTGATTCTTAACATGATTATCTTTAAAGCCAGGCATTTCAGATGCCTTCTGAATTGACTTCTGTCAAGTGATTGAGCAGCTCCTGCTGACTTATCTACTCTTATGAAGTTAATACCAGCATGGCCCCTGCTGCCACCTGCTTGAAGGCCACCTAGACTGTGACAGAAATTACCTTTCTTGATGTGTTCATTATTCTTTGCTGTGGAAATGCCTTAATTTTCTGTCATTTTGTTTTGTTTTGGAGTAGGACACTGTCGGGTTTTGTTTGTTTGTTAGCAGGGAAATGGATTTGGGGCATGGATCAAATGAAGTTTTTGCTAGCACTCGGATAGCCAGGAAACTCATGAAACAAAACAAAAGGTAGGGAAAAGCAGAGTTCTGCTGTGAGATAACATATAACTTTACAATTTTTGTTTGTGGAATCTGCAGACCCAAGAGGAAGGAGATTTTAGCTGGTAGTTAAATAAAAGAGCTCTTCTTCATGGAATCTTAGAGTTTATTGAGAGTTTATTATGTGCCAAACCCTGTGCTAAGAGCTTCACATTCAGTATCTTATTGAATCTTCCCAACAATCTATGAGACACTGTTAAACTCACTGCCCAGGAGCTGTCTTGTAAGCTACCTAAGGCCCAGAGTTCATAGGAAGTGGAGCATACGTCTGATACTTAGCTGTGTGATTCAACAGTGGTCTGATTTGAGACCCAAAACAGTTAACCCTGTCCCAGATGTTGCAGTCTTATCTCCTTTATTTCACTTTTTAAGGAACAAATTGATGCTTTAATTGATACTTCTCTGAAGTGTGCACGGTGACACTGGGAAATCTTGCTAAGATCACATATGTGTGTGCTAACAGGTGTCTAAGACAAACCCAAGCCTTGATCTCTACCAGCTACTTTGCCATTTGGAAATCTTCTTTCTCAGAGAATTTTATTATAGGAAGATTTCAAACCTAGGAGATTAGGAATAGGTAATATTTTGAACCTTGGCTATGGCGTTCATTTTTAAAATATCTAACCCTCTAATTTGTAGTTTTGTTTTTTAAAAATCCATTTGGTTTGCAATCCAGTCTTTCACTATTCTTGCCTTTATTTTTTCTCTTCTCCTTTCTTCCAACTCTCAAAATTACTAATACTGACAAATCTACTCTGCTGAGCCCTTTGGAAGCCCTTTAATCCCAAACAAGTTTCTTCCTGTCCTCTCTGACAGTCCTCTGAACCCTGATTCTGTTTGTTAAAATACACCAAATAGAAATTTTCCTTCAGGAGAAATGAATGTGGTGCTAACTCTACTGCAAACAGTTTCTTTAGAATACTCACTTAAAAGCATATTTTTCTATTTGAGCATGTTATGCATCTGTTAAATACCTATTAAGTGGACTCTGAGAAAACTCTGAATCTGATTGAATCTTCCAAATAACCTGGATGGAAATTGATATATACAGGTTAACATGTATACACACAGGTGAGCATTTCTCACAACAAAGGAGCAAGTGCAAAACAATTTAGAACTACCATAATAGGGACAATGATTACAGGTGCTAATACATTTTTCAATCAAAAAAGATCATGAAAATATAGGAAGAATATAATTAAAAATATTACAATTTACCAGCACCCATTCATGATAAAAGCCTTACAGAAAACTGGAATACATTGTCTTTATCTCAATCTGATAAAAGCCATCTATGACAATCCAATAGCCAATATCATACTAAATGGACAAAAACTGAAAACTTTCTCTTTAAAATCAGGAACAAGACAAGGATGTCCACTGTCTCCTCTCTTATTCAATATAGTTCTGGAGACTTTAGCCTGAACAATTAGAAAAGAAAAAGAAATAAAAGAAATAAAGATAGGAAAGGAAGAAGTTAAATTATCATTATTTGCAGATGACATGATACTCCACATAGAAGACTCCAAAAACTCCACTAAAAATACTGCTAGATTTAATAAGCAAATTTAGTAGCATGACTGGATACAAAGTCAACACTCAACAATCAGTAGCCTTCCTGTACACTGATAACAAACTCACTGAGAGAGAATCCAGTAAACAACACATTTCACAATAGCATCCAAAAAAATGAAATACCTAGGAATCTATCTAACAAAGGATGTAAAATACCACACTGAAAACTATAGTACTCTGAAAAAGGAGATTGAAGAAGATATTGGAAAATGGAAAGACATCCCTTGCTCTTGGGTAGAAAGAACCAATATAGTGAAAAGGGCCATACTTCCAAAACTTTTATACAAATTTAATGCAATTCCAATCAAAATTCCAGTAACATATCTCACAGAATTAGAGAAAACAATCCTAAAATTCATCTGGAACCAGAAGAGACCCAGACTAGCAAAGTAAACTCTGAGCAACAAAGTCAAGTCGGGGGCATCATAATCCCTGACTTGAAATTATACTATAAAACTACTGTGATAAAATCAGCATGGTACTGGCAAAAAGAAAAAAGAAAAACAACCAGACCCAAAGATCAATTGAACAGATTAGAAGATGCAGAAAAAACTCCAGACATACTAAGCCACCTTATCTTTGACAAAGGTGCCAAACACATTCACTGGAAGAAAGATAGCCTCTTTAATAAATGGTGCTGCAAAAACTGGCTCTACACATGCTGAAGATTAAAACTGGACCCATTTCTTTTACCATGCACTAAACTGAATTCAGAATGGATCAAAGATCTAAATATTAAAACATAAACATTAAATCTGCTGGAAGATAGAATAGATAAAAATCTTGAAGACACTGGTGCAGACAAAGAATTTATGAATAAAACCCTGATCACACAGGAGCTATCACAATGAATCAACAACTGGGATCTCATCTTATTAAAAAGCTTTTGCTTAGCAAAAGAAACTACCAAAAGAGTGAAAAGACAACCCACAATATGGGAAAAATTGTTTGACAGCTGTTCCTCAGACAAATGATTACTATCAAGAACATATAAAGAACTCAAAAAAATCAGTCCTCCCAAATTTAAAGACTAATACAAAAATGGGCATCTGAAATGAATACATACTTCTCAGATGAAGAAACACAGACACCAAATAAATGCAAGAAAAAATATTCAACATCACTGTTCATTCAAGAGATTCAAGTTAAAACAACACTGAGATTCTGCCTCGCCCCAGGAAGAATGGCTATTATCAAGAAATAAATCAATAACAAATGTTACTGGGGCTGTGGGGAAAAAGGAACCCTTCTCCACTGTTGGTGGAAGGGTAGATTGGTGCAACCACTCTGGAAATCAGTGTGGAGATTACTCAACAAATTAGGATTGAAGGTCCCATTTGATCCAGCTAGTCCTCTTCTGAGTATCTTCCCAGAATTAAAAACATCATACCACAGTGATATATGTGCACCCATGTTTATAGCAGCACAATTTGTAATAGCTAGATCTTGGAAACAACCTAAATGCCCACCAGCTGAAGAATGGATAAAAAAGACATGGTATTTTTATACAATGGAATACTGCTCAGTCTTAAACAAGGATAAATTTGAGAACTTTACAGGGAAATGAATGCAACTAGAGATCATACTTATAAGTGAAATAAATCAAATTTGCACATGTAAGCATTGCATTGTCTCCCCTGTGCGAGAAGTTAAAAGAAATTATATGTAATATATATATAATCTTATATATATAAAAGTTCATTGAAAAGAAAAGTTTGTGATACCATTAGACAATTAAATGCAAATATCCTGTACTCTGAGTAACTCATTTAAAGATAACAATATGCAATGTATTAACCATTGTTACCCTCCAGTTACCATGTTTTGAAACTTTGGGGTTTGTTTCTCTTTAAAATAAAATAAAAAATACTAATGCAAAAAATAAATAAATAAAGTTACAGTTTAATCCAGTGACATAGGATTAATAGGTAAATAGCCCTCACAATGAGCATGAGGAAGAGAAGTGCACACACTGGTGGAATGAATGCATGAGCAAAGCCGTAAGACAGAGGTGAAAATATCCTTGGAAGGGCTGGGCACTGTGTGGCAAGTGGAGGAATGTAGACTTACTTATAAACTCTGTGGCAGGAATCATTCATTTCTGGTACAGTAGTATAGCATGAATAAATGACTACCTTCAGTGCATTAACTTGTCATCTATGCGGAGGATGGCATGAAAAGGAAAAGACAATAGAAAGACAGGCAACTGCTGTTCCTGTCCTTCGCAAACATACTATCTTTCTGGGCCCTCACAGTCCCCATAACTTCAGAGAAGACTTCTGTAACTGCCCAGTCTATAGTTGTTAATCAGTCGTGTTCTACTACATCACCCAGAGAAAACACATTTTCTACTCCCAACAATGTAAAAAAACAGATTCTTTTCTTCTGAATAACTGGTCCCCTCTACAAAGAGCAAAGTCTCACCTGATAGAATTTTTTTAAAAATATAGATTTATTGTCACCTCCTGCCACCCTTAATCCCACTGGGGCAGACGATGAAGACCTACAAATCAGGAGATGTGATAAAGGTAATAGAGCTGATCACTCCAAGTAGGTTATAAAGAAGCGGATTCTGACGCTTGGCTTGCACCTGGAGAACTGGTAAAAACAAATTGCTGCACACCAACCCCAGGGTTTCTGATTCAGTGAATCTATGGTATGGCTCACATACTTGAAATTCCTAACACATTTCCAGGTGCCACTGATTCTGCTAGGCTGGGATCCACATTTTGAGAACCACTGATAGAAAGTAGAAAGTATAGTGAGGAAAAATGGTCCAAGGAGACTTCGCTGGGCTTGCTATCAGTCAGAGCAAGAAGTACAGTGCAGAAAGGAAACTCTAGCCCTCAACACTCCAGAATAAGCTAGTATGTGTCCTGTTTCCAACAGGCTGCCCAGCAAGGCCCTGGGGCTGGGTGGGGGTGGAAGGGGTGCTCCTGTTTCCTATGGGTCTGTGTAAGAATGTCTCTAGGCATTAAGATTTGGTCACGGACATATAGACATCACCCAACAGCCTCAGCTACTCTAGTACTGTTACTGCCATATTCTGCATGAATTTGTTTTCAACTTGGCCTCTGCATACCCCCAGGACCATTCTGCACTGTGTCCAGGTCGCATACTTTTCAGATTTTTTCCTGTGAGTGATTGGCGCTTGGTTAAGGGAGAAGTTGTGTTGAAGCTTTTGGACAGGGGAGAATATCTGATATGAAAAGTTGGAAAAAATGGTGAGAAATAAAGGGGAAAACAAAAGAAATGATAGAAAAGAGCCAGGAAATAAAGGACCAAGCATAGACCTTCTTTGTATTCACCCAGGCCCAGGGAGGGGGCAGGGAAGGGGGCGGTGGGTCTCTCTCACTGTGTATTTCCACAGCTCATCGCTTCCTACCTCTGTGTGCAAAAATTGGGGTATGAAAAAGATCCATTAAATGAACCTGAAAAATCTCATTTAACAAGGGTAAATAGAAGTTCTAGGCAGTAAGAACGCCTCATGTTACATTCCAACTAAAACATGTTTTCTCTCAGTAGTAGATTCAGCAATGGTGCTTCTTGAAATTGGTGGGGTCTCAGGAGCAATGAAATGGAGTGATTTTGGGAACAGTGTGATTGCAAGAGAAAGAAACACTCACAACAAGGTTGCATTTTTTCAGGAACTCTTCCAGGTGGCCATTTCCAACATATGCTGTTTTAATATGCTGTGTGGCATTTAGCATGAGAAGTATTAGCTCTTTCAATAATATTACTATTATTTGCCTGCCTGTCTTTTCCTTCTAAAGCAAGGTGGCAGACATTTTCTGTTAAAGGGGCAGAGAATAAACATTTTAGGCTCCACGGACCTAAAGTCTCTGTTGCAGCCTTTTAATAAGAAACCTGTCATAGACAATACACAAACAAGTGAGACTTGCTACATTCCAGGGTAACCTCATTTACAAAAAACAGGCCAACAGGCAACAGGCTAGATTAGGACCATGAGCCATAGTTTGTCTTTCTAGGATGTACAGGGTCAGAGAAAATATAAGCTTGTATTTTTCATTTACCATTTCTACCAGACAGTATTTTAAACAATTGCTTAATTGAGTTTTAACTTACATACCTTACAATTGACCCCTTTAAAAGGTCAGTGGTTTCTTTAAAGGTTCAGCGCTTTCTAAAACACAGAAATGGGCAATCAATACCACAATCAATTTTAGAAAAATTTCATCACCTCAAAAAGAAATTTTGTACTCTTAGGCATTATTCTCCTCTTCCATGACCACCACCCTCCCATTTCCCTGTGCTTAGCAACCAGTAGTCTAGACTGTCATAGATTGATTGATTCTGGGTATTTCATATAAGTAGAATTGTATAATATGTGTTCTTCTGTGACTGGCTTCTTTTACTCAGCATAATATTTTCAAGGTTCATCTCTGTTGAAGCATGTGGATCAGTACTTCATTCCTTTATTATGCCCAAATAATATTCCACTATATGACATTCTATGGTTTGTGTGTCCATTCAGTTGGACATTTTGGTTGTTCAGAAAACATCCTTGATTCTTAGCCTCTTCAATTGTGTCACCAAAGCTCTAGAACTACACACACACACACACACACACATACACACTCAGAAACTCTCAAATAGGAAGTTTCAATGAAATTAATGTGACTAATCCTAAATTATAGTCATTAAAAAAGGTAGAGAGTTTTCTATGGTCATAAAATTGACAGAAACCATTTTGGCAAAGGACCACATTCCCAACTAAACCCTACATTTTCACACAATAATATTAATTACAGAAATTATTTGTTATTGAATTATTTATTTAAATTTTTCTTTACAAAAGTGCTTTCTTTGGTACCTACTATGTGCCAGGTATTTTTTACCTGCTGGGCTGAATAAACAACACCTCTTTTTCCCTGGAGCTGAGGCTCTGATATGGGGAAGACACTCAACAAGCTATCAGATACCCTTAGATGTTGATAATCAGCCAGCACAAAAGAGTATAATGAGCTAGAGATTGTTCAAGGTGGGCAAGAAACGTATCAATTTAGATTTGAGGTCAGCAAAGCTCCCTCGGGAGGGGAAAGATTTGGGGTGAAAGCTCAGGAGTGAGAAGTTTGCCATCAGGATGTCTGGGAGAAGGGTTCTCCAGACCGGGGAATTCTCTGACATGGGAATGGGCTGGCCGTGTTCATGGAAGGGAACAGAAGTCACTGTGGCCAGAAGTGACTAACCTAGATGAGCCACACGTGTAACCTTGTATAAGCAGTGTTGCTTCCATGGCTTATTCCTCTTTGAATTCTCAAGGTGATATTTCCAGGATTGTATGTGGCCACCAATGAAAACACAACTTTGTGACAGTTTCTAAACATCCTAGAGCTGCTGACATGGTTGCGCGCTGGGGACCAAGCCTCTCAGCTTTGTCTCCTACCCTGCAGTGCAGTGCTGCCCCCGGGACTCCTCTGCCAGCTGCATTTGCCCCTTATCACCCGAATTACTCCTAGGACTGGCCAGGAGGGAGCACACAGGGTGATCTAGAAGGCAGAAAGGTCTCACTCCTTTCCTTGGTGCTTGCTCTTCTACATCAGCAGTTGGATCCGCTGCGTTCCTCAGAGTTTCCAGTAGAAGCAGGCAAGGTCCCCTCTTCAGAGCTCTGATCTAGCTTTGTACAGTTACTCCCTTGAGTTTCTGGGTTACCAGCCTCACCCATTCCATCCCCTTTCTGCACCTAGGCTCCAGCTCCTGAGCTCCTAGGGGCTAAGAATAGCAAAGCTTGCCTCTGTCTTCCCTGCCATAAAGGTGATACCAATTGCCTGCACTGACCATCACCTCCATGGTCCCTCATATCCTTTCAACTCATCAATATCTGTTCACTTGATTTTCTATCTTAAACAATTGCTATTCAAATAGCAAATGTGGGCTGTCTTTTCCTAACCAACCCAAGGTCAGCTACAAAATTTTCAGGGCTCAGTGCAAAATGAAAATTCAAGATTCCTTCCTCCAAAAAGCAAGAATGAGCAGCAAAAATATACATGTATAATATTTTGAGTACAAGTAATAGCAGCATATCTTTTACTGTAATCAACATGTTTTTAGTTTAAACATTTACTGTACTTCTCAGCCATACCTCATGTACGCATAATAAAATATAAAATTTTTCCTTTCTTTCAAGCACTTTCTTATTCATGTTCTCTATCTTGCTCTCTCTCTCTCTCAACTTGGCAGTGTTTTTATTTGCTATTTACTGCTGTTCTAAATAAAGAAATTAAAATTTTAATTAACGTGATATTTACCTGTTTTAAATGCAAATGTAAGAACATACATTGAACTCATACATGTAATCAATGAAATTATATAACTTGCATTTCATAGCTCTTATGTATTCATTTTAGTCTCATCAGAACAGCACAAGTGTTATGAGGGTTTGGGGTGATAGAGTTACCCTTTAGAAGTGATTTTTAGGTTCTTTCTCTCCTGAACAAAGAATTGAACAAAACAAGCATAAACAGTGGCAGAGTTTTACATTTATCAGAAGTAGGAAAAAACAGGCTCTGCAGAGTGAGTTTGAGCCAAGTAAAAGTAGGAAAAAATGAAGAAAAAAATTTAAAAACACAGCACAACATAGGGTGGGCCATCATGAAGAGACATGACAGCAAACGCTCAGTGGCAGCTGTCCCTCTTACATTTTCCTGTTGCCTCCAGTTCATCCTACGGAAACCTGCTCAAGTTCTCACGAGAAGTCCCCAGGTGGGTTTTTAGAACTGTTCTGAGCATGTGTCCTGAGATTAATAGCTTACACCTACTTTCCCATCCTGCCTCAGAAGCACTGGCACAAAACTAACGTATTTTTATTTCATTTCTTATAGACTCAAATTCTATCAACATGATCGAACTCAAAGATTCCATTGCACAATCACTTTATACTCATTTTGAGTCTTATGAACTCCCATGACTATGGAGCCACCAAAATTCTGTGTTCAGGGCCCTGTTGGAGGTGATGTGTGGTTGAGGTGACCAAGAGAAAACTGAAACATACACTACCGGCATCTTCTCTGTTCATGTGCAGGTTCCACTGTGCTACTAGATATCACAAAACACAGGTTCAAAGACCTAATCAGTAAGAATTTCAAGATGGCAACAGCAGAGTACCAGAATGCATCCAGGACCTCCTGAGGGCGTCCTGCAGGACTGCAGAGGTGCTATTTCAAGCAGTTGTTGGGTGTACTCTGCTTGGATCCCGCAGTATCTACATCTTCTCCAGAGGTTCATGGTCAGAGGTTCAGGAAGGCTGCAAATGGCCGCCTGCTGAGTGGCATCATCTCTGATAGCCCTAAGAAGCCCTCAAATAGTTTTCCTTAGCCCTGGAAAGAACGAGTTTTCCTTTTCCCTAAAGTTATGCACTTACATTTGGTCATTGAAACACAGTTCCATTCTCTTCCCTAGAGCTATGCATACTTCATGCAAATTCCAGCTAATGTGAAAGCCACATCTACTAATAATATCAAAATATGCAGCAAATCAGATGGACTTGGCATAAATTGTCTGCACTTTTCAACCTCTAACTGAACAAAGTCATAATTGCAAATCTCCTGGTTTTACTTGTCACTAAGAATGGTCTCTTACTTGACCAGTGTGAAGCTGGCGTTAAAGTAGCACTGCTATGAGAATTCTAATTTTTTGAGAGGAGGAGCTACTTCCCAAGCCCTGACTTTTACACAAATTGTTTTTCTCTTTTTGTGGAAGCTTTTCACTTACATGTGTCAATTTAATTACCTGAGGGGGAAACATACAAGCATCTTAGGTGATACTTTAATGACCATTTCTAATTTGTGCAGTGTTTAAATTCCACGTTGGGTTCTTTTACGGTGAGAAGTGGCAATGTGCTTAGAAAGCACAGAGCGTTCCTACTGGAATCCCAATTTCGAGTTCTACTTTAATAAAAATAAATAAATTTTAAAAAAGAACTAAATTGACCTTTCAGTGAATAACTCTATGAGCCATGATGTGAAGGAAAATGAGAAGAATCTGACTTTTTCCTTTCCTCATTTCTTTTCAGCTTGACCCATAAATTATCAAATTTAAATGTTTCATAACTGAAACAGAAAATCATTTTATTTTTTTTTTGCTTGCTTGCTTCTTAAAGCGTATATTTTATTTATTTTTTTTCTTTTTACAGAAGATCCTATCTGGCAAATAAGAAAGAATGCAAATTAATTAAGCACAGAAACCTTCCTCGCTAAAGGTACACAGAAGGCCTGAAAACACATGAGACACTTCTAAAGATCACAAATTAACAAACATTGAAAGTGGGCTGCTTTTTAAAAAAAAAAAGAAGAGGAAAGAAAGAAAGAAAGAAAGAAAGAAAGAAAGAAAGAAAGAAAGAAAGAAAGAAAGAAAGAGAAGCCTTTTCAGAACATAAGGTTATTAAAAGACATTTTGAGAGAAATTAAATCCCTCTCGTACCTTTAAACTCTCTTTCCGAGCTATCAATAGTTTGCTGGAGATGGAAGCAGTTTGGGGTGACACACCCTTCACTTATTTGGGGAATGTGATTTTCCATCCTGCCATTTCCTGGCACCCAGACAAGTGTTATAAAAATATGTCATCATAAGCAGCCTAGAATAAATACTCAAATCCTCAGGGTTGTTTATCATTTCTCAAATGTCTTCCCCGGTTTTGACAATTCTGGTCTTTGTTGCATTTGGGGAGGGTAGGTAGTCTGGAATACCTGGGGATAGCTCGCCCAAGGGTTGTAAGCCAGGAAGCATCACAGCATGTGGCATTGTGCCTACAAGGGACCATTTCTAAAAGGATTCGTGGATTGAAAGTCTTACCATCGATCAATTAAAATCAGCCCTCCAGTTTCATTTGATTTGGTTGAAATATTTTTGAATTATCACGTGTATCTTCTTAACCAATAGATGAAATGCAATCATATCCCTCCGTGGAAGTTGGAAATACGCCACCATATCAATATTATGACATTAAATGATTATTGAACATGTTTAGGTGCAGAACAGCACCACTGGAGCCAGCAAACAAGGAGAAGAAAGACAAACTCACACCATGTCTGTCCTGCAGGAGCTCACAGGTAGTGGGAGGAACAGATTGACACTCACTAGTTCAATGCCGTCAAACAAGTCCTACCACGAGAATGCCACCCACCTTTTATGGCAATGCTTTTGATCTGGCATCACTCCACTTTTTAAAACACTGTATACACAGTGTCTGTTTAACACGCAACTGTATCTGGCTAGTTTATCTCTCAGTATGTGAGGCTTGCATTAAACTAAATCTAGATTCTTCTAATTTTGCTACTTTTGATTATTCTACGTTTTTTTCATTGCAAAATGCAATGATGCTCGCCATCTGGAGAATAGCATCGTATTAGGTATTATTTTGAATCAACTTGCAATAGATTAGTGAGCTGTTATTGAATAGAGAATATGTGCCTATGCATCTGTTGATAAACAAGCTCACCAGCCACAACATCCGTGTGTAAACACCACCGCCCATTATAGCAGGAAGTCTGTTTCAGCAAGGATCTGGCATTTCACATGACCTTAAAGAGTTCCTGGAGGCTCTTAGTTTTCAATGACAGCCTGGCTTCATTTGTTAAATAAATAACAATACTTAGCTTTTGTATTGTTATATTCTGCTTTTGAAACACTTCCTGTAGCCCCACTTTGCCAGTACAAAGCTGGCTTTTTAAGTGATTTGTCTGTGACCAGGCAGTTTTAGAACTTTTACTTCCTTAGACTGTGCTAAAAAGCAATTCAAGAAGACTTAAAATTCTCCTGGGGGCTGATTTTATAGCAACAGTGAAAGCGCGCAAACCTAGCACTCGCAGCCAATTTCTTTCTCCAGTAAGGAAACAGCCCCCACCGTGGAACCTCCGCACAAATGGTTTAACACCATCATAAAACCCACTAACCATTGGGTATTAACATGCTTTTTATCATGAAGTTTTTATTGAAAATGATATTTGGAAGCTACTAATTTGGCGGTGATTTTTACCCTCCAGTATTTACAGTGGACACAGTTTCTCCTCCACTTGGAGGGCTCTGGAATGCCTTAGCCTGTCAGGTGGGAGAAGAGAGATGGTCTTCCACGGCCACTGCCTTGGTGGCTATGAGCTCAGTCACAGGTGGCCTTTGATTTTTAGATTTTATTCCCCAGGTGAGCTCAGCCAATAAAAAAAAAAATTTAATTCCACTCTCTCACCAAACCTCAGCCCCACACCATGCCATACGCCATTTGGAAAGTGACTGGAGCTCTCGTAAGGCTGGTCTTTGGCTTCTGGGAACAGCAGTGTTGGTCTTGACATTGGCGCTACACGTCACACAGGAGAAAGCCTGCTCCTTTCTCCAAAGAAGTCAAAACAGACTGCGCATGCACAGAGATGGGAGCAACGCATCCAAAAAAAAAAAAGAAAAAAAAGAAAGAAAGAAACTAAAAGAAAGAGAGAGAGAAATGTTTGTGCCTGCATCCTTCATTCCATCTGGCACAGGATTGGAGTAAACTTACTGGGACAAATGGGCTCAAATTGTTACACTGCAAACCCTAGAGGCCTCTGGCAGAATACCAAGTACTATCTGAGTGGACAATGTATAGGACCTACACACATGGCCAAATGTGAGCCCTACACATGCCACCCAGAAAAACCTGGGACTTTCCCAAAAGGAAGTGAAGACAGACCGCGCGCGCACGGAAATAGCGTTTGTGCTTCTCTGCCATCTGGAACAGAAGCCCGCAGGAGTGAGTGGCGGGGGGAGAGGAAAGGGTTGCTTTTCCCCAGTAGTTACTTAAGATCTGGCTATACCCAAACTGTTGAGGGTCAAACCTCAGGCAGATTTTGCTTCAAAATTTACTTTCAATAGCAAGCTCCTGTTGAGAGATCATATTAATATTCACTAACGAGCAGTTTATACAGAAGTCTTAAAATGCTTGTATGTGTATATGTAAAAATTCTATTATTAGGTTTATTTTTATTATAGGACAAATTGCTTGCTCATGAAGACTGAGAAGCATTTACTTGAGGGAAAATGCATTGTTATGAGGGTTTGTTTTACTCATTCGTTTGATGTTTGATTTGGTTTCTATAAACCAACCCAAGTTCTACCAAAGAAACTAGATTTCTGATCCCCACAGCCCTCTCCACATTTTACTCTGGAATCTTACCAGATTCTAACTTAAAACTACCCCAGAAGTGTGACTGGCTCTAGATCTTTGGAAACGTTATGTCAGAATGCACATTCTTGGTAAGCATCCACCCCAGCCCTGCATGCCCAGGTGACCACGATGTACACTAGTTTATGAGCTGCTGCCTCACAGATTGTGTGGAGCGTGGTTGCTTCTACAGCATAGTTTAGATAAGGTAAATGTCTCCACTTTCCACTTTCACCTTTGTTCTTTCCAGTATGTTCTCAGAGTTAACCACAGCAAGCTAAAATATGCTTTCTCATTCGCATTAGTGCCCATCTGTGGAGTGAACCAAGTACACTGAAGGCAAATAAACCTAAATGGAATTTCAATCAGATAAAGCAAAATACAGACTGCTACGGCTTGCCCACTATGTATTTGTGGAGACTCCCAGCTCCTCCAAAAATAATAAGTGATCAAGACATGACAAAACTCAGGAGTTCCCAGAACAGTTAAAGTAGAAAAGACGAAGTCTCCTCCCACCTTAGCAGTTAATTTGGCACATTACTTGGCTCTCTGTCCTAATGAGAGCACTGCTGCTGCCACAGCCTGCTGACTGACTGGAAGTTGTGAGCCCCGTAGGGTGACTACAGTTCACAACAACTTACTACATATTCCAGAAAGAACTAGAAAAGAGGAGTTTGATGCTTTCCAAAAGAAATAAGTGATAAATGTCTAAGGACAGGGGAATACTAATGACCTCGATTTGATCATTATCCATTGTGTACATATATCAAATGATCACACTGTACTTCATAACTATGTGCAATTATTGTATTTCAATGAAAAAGAAGATTGGCGCGACCCCTGTGCCAGGAGCCATGGTAATTTAGCAGTGTCTCTGTTTTGTAGAGTTGCAGTTTTTTTGTTTCTTTCCCTTCTGTGCACACACTCACACACACACACACACACACAAATAAATAAATAAATAAATAAATAAATAATAAATAAAAGAAATTGTGTGCCGTTGTTATAAAATTAATTGTGCTTCAAACAACCTAAGAAATAAATGGGTTCAAGGGTGGCCTGGCCAAGGTAGCCAGCCCATTATTTTCTGGAGCTGGGTAGTCTCTGCGTTCGTCTGAGCAAACAAGACTCATCTATTCAACATGTAGAATACAACAATGAATATTCAGTCTCAGTTCTGATTTTTGGCAGGATCCAACAAAACAGGAAAAATTCTTTTCTTCTCCTTTCCCCTGGGGTTTTGCGAATCTCCCTTGAAAGGGGTTTGAGAAGTCTCTGCAGGAAGGCCAGCCCCAGCTTCCAGAAACTGCTTTGGTCTCTTTATGTATATTAGAACAATTAACATCTAGTTTCACCATACAAAGGACTTTCTCTCCTTTTATGTTTTACTTCTTAAAATTCCCAGAATGGTGTACAGTAAAACTGTTCACTTGAGAAATTAAGTACCGTATGTGATAAGACAGTTGGATGAAAATTTTAAGCTGTCATTAAAAATGATTATAATTAGGACAAACTACAAGAAAATGCTTTAAAATTGAGACCCGAGTGAATTAAAAATTAAGGGGTGTATTATGTATTATCATGTTGAAGGGCTGGGTTTTACTCATCCAACACCCATTAATACTAATATGGATTGCCTACATAAATCCCCGGTAGTGAGATAGGAAGACCCCCCCTTTCATTTGTTTTGGCAGCGCTACCCACAAATTTGCAGCATGCTAACATGACAGCAAGTACTGTGCTCAAAGGCGTAGGGCAAGAAGCAAATGTAAACAATTTACCTTTCCTCTGTTCTGAGAGTTTCTCCCAAGAAGTCTGAACTATCCTGAGAGGACATTAAAATACCTCATACCTTTCTCTCCTCCTGAAAAATGTTCCAGAACCACCTAAGGTGAAATTATAACTATGAGTGTTAAATCATATTTGTCCCCTGAGGTGGAGCAGGGAAGGGGTGAATGTATGCATCTATATGCATCTGGGAAAATTAGAATAAACAACTCTTTGTCATGCCTGAGTACCTAAATGGCATGTGGGCCAAGCTCAGCTTATTATTAACAGGTTTCAAGGAAAGTACAGGTAAGCCATAAAGTTCTTCATCAAATCACAAACTGAATCTGCCCACTTCCAACTCCCATGGATTTCTACAAGTTATCCTCCTATCTCTGATCTCTTTCTGTATGCAGTAACCCACTGTCCCAATTTGTACCTCTCAGTTGTGTCAGGGACTGGAATACATTGTGAGAAAACTGAGTTCCAAAGCTGCTTCTGTTGTATACTAATGTCAAGTCTCACAACATCAGTGAGAAAGGCACTATAAAAAGGAATATCCAGAGTTGGTGCCATGCATGGGCTGCTGTGGGGAGAACCAGATGCCAGCCCCTTCCAGTGTGCAGGCTGTGAGACAAGAAGAGCCAAGGGGCCCCCCGCCCCCATATTTTCATTGTTTTGTTTGGTTGGGTTTTATTCTGTTTTGTCTTGTTTGATTTTATGTCTGATGGCATGGGCAGCTATTTTAAAGATAACAAGATATATTACGGTCGCCATTTTGAATTTACTATTATCTTGTTTTGAAGTGCTTTATTGCATTCATTGTTTGGTTTTTATTGATTCTATTCTGTTCTGTTTGTTTGATTTTTACTATGTCTGAAGGTATGGGCAGCTATTTTGAAGACAACAAGAGGCATTATGGTAACCATTGTTGTCTTCCTATTATCTGGTTTTGAAGTCCTGTGTCACTTACACTGTTTTGTTTTGATTGGCTTTATTCTGTTTTATTTTGCTTGGTTTTATTCTCTTTAAAATAAAAATTACAAAATAAAAACAAATAAGTAAAAAGGAACATCCTAACTTTTGGGACTCTTTCCTTGTCTTGTGATAAGGGAGGGAACAGCAGGGATATGAAAGTCTTGCCAAAGCAGCAGACAGAAATATCTCCCTTTGCCACAGTATCTGGAAGAAGACTAAGTGAGTCTGAGTACCAAGGGCATGCCCATGAATGTGCCGGGGGAGCTGGCCTGATGTTTAGTAGGTGTGCAAAATATTTTGCTGATTGATTCC
>RJWT010024800.1:0-16361 GCA_004365215.1 Cuniculus paca | reverse complement strand
TGCTGGTGGCAGGGAAGGGAGCTGCTTCCCTTCTTGCTTGAAAGATAGGGTAAGGAAGCTGTCAAGGTCCAGTGGATGAGAAGCAGTACCCTCTAAACCTCAGAGAAGGGAAAGAGAAACCCCTTTTCCCACGAGTCTGCCTGCCACACAGTGGAGGTCTCCTGGAGAGCGGCCTGTGCTGTTCCCAGCTGGTTCCCCGCAGAGGGGAGGCTGTTTACTCAAGGAGTTCAATTCACCTGGCCCTGAGGTCTGACCACTATCTATGCTGTGTCCAGGTCTGGCCCTTGGAGATGTCCCCAACCGGCAGCCCATTGGCATCGTCCTTACAGTACTGGGAGTGGTGGTCCTGGATTTCAGCGCTGATGCTACTGAGGGGCCGATCCGTGCCTACCTGCTGGACGTGGTGGACAGTGAAGAGCAAGACATGGCCCTCAACATCCATGCCTTCTCTGCCGGTAAAGTGCCTGTGTCAAGGCAGGCCTGCAACGGCTGCTCCCTGAGCCTGTGTGGGTGGGGAGGACGCACTCCCAAGTTCAGTGCGGACCCTCTGCATGTGGCTCTATCTCAGACACTGGCAGGCAGAGGGCGTAGCCAGGGCTCAGGAAATATCCAAGACATCCTCCCAGCCACTGAATCCAGCAGGATGAGGGGACTAAGGAGCAGGGAAGAGGGAGAGCCAAGTCAGGGCTGCTGGGGTGACATGTTTGCTGGGTAAACATGGCCCTTGCACTGCACTGACCACTGTCTTCAGCTGTGCTTAGAGAGTGGCATTCAGTTCAGACAGGCATGTATGGGGGTGGTTTGTGTCTAATCCTAGGATTCATTTGCTCTTAATTTATTAAGCAGGAATTTCGTTAGGTCAGAATTCTCAGACTTGGGGCTAATAGGGCTTCTTGTCTTATCTGTCCTACCCTTTTCTCATTCCCCATCCCAAAATCTTTCGTCCTGACCTGCAACATAACTACGAGGGTGCTCAGGCCCCCAGTGAGGGCAAAGCCCTCCAGCCCATCCTGGCAGTGGTCTCCCACGCTAGGCCTGGGAGCAGGAACCGCAGCCTCCACACGGCTCACCTGCTGCTTCTTCCCTTCCTAGGCCTTGGCGGTGCCATTGGCTATGTGCTGGGTGGGCTGGACTGGACACAGACCTTCCTGGGCAGCTGGTTCCGGACCCAGAATCAGGTGCTCTTCTTCTTTGCTGCCATCATCTTCACGGTGTCGGTGGTCCTGCACATCTTCAGCATCAAGGAGGAGCAGTACAGCCCACAGCAGGAACGCAACTCAGAGGAAGCCCCCACCCTGCCCAGCGCTAGGCCTGGCAGCACGTTGGCCAGCACCCGCCTAACTGCCCTTAGTGGGGGCATGCAGGACAGCAGCCCCCCATTCCCTGACGAGGTACAGTCAGAACACGAGCTGGCCCTGGACTACCTCGATGTGGACATCGTGCGCAGCAAGAGTGACTCCGTGCTGCACATGCCGGATGCCACACTGGATAGGGAACCCGAACTGCCCTTTCTGTATGACATCGAGCCGTCCATCTTCCAAGATGCCTCGTATCCCAGCACACCCCGCAGCACCAGCCAGGAGCTCCTAAAGGCCAGGCTGCCCCACCTGTCCACCTTCCTCAGGGAAACCACCAAGGAGGATGATACCTTGCTTGATAATCACTTGAATGAAGCTAGAGTCCCAAATGGCAGTGGCTCCCCACCGAGAGACACCCTCAGTGGCGGCACCAGGGTGGACCTGAAGCCCTCAGCCACATCCAGCTCCATGAGGAGGCGCAGGCACATGTTCCGCCGTCAAGCCTCCAGCACCTTCTCTTACTATGGCAAGATGGGGTCCCACTGCTACTGCTACCGGCGGGCCAATGCAGTGGTCCTGATCAAACCGTCCCGCAGCATGAGCGACCTCTATGACCTGCAGCAGCGGCAACGGCAGCGCTGCCGGCACCGGAACCAGAGTGGGGCTACCACCTCCAGTGGGGACACGGAGAGTGAGGAGGGTGAGGGTGAGACCACCGTGCGCCTGTTGTGGTTGTCCATGCTGAAGATGCCAAGGGAGCTGATGCGCCTTTGCCTCTGCCACCTGCTCACCTGGTTCTCTGTCATCGCTGAGGCTGTCTTCTACACCGACTTCAT
Source organism: Cuniculus paca (assembly GCA_004365215.1). NCBI lineage: Eukaryota > Metazoa > Chordata > Mammalia > Rodentia > Cuniculidae > Cuniculus > Cuniculus paca. The sequence goes on along the minus strand of RJWT010024800.1, from coordinate 14,227 downwards.
GGGCCAAGTCATCTTTAAGGGGGACCCCAAGGTGAGCGCTCTACAGGCCGGGACGGGGTGCCCAGGTGGGCCTCATCAGTGGGTGGCCTTCTGTCTTCATGACTTTTCTCATTGTTGAGACCTGACACCCAGAGTTAAAGGGGGAAAGATTTATTTAGCTCACAGTTTGTAGAGGTTTCAGCCCATAATCAGCTGGCTCTAAGGCAGGGTGGCACATGGCAGAGGGGCAACAGTTCATAGCAGCAGAAGTCAGCAAAAGCAACAAGGGAGAGACCAGACTTTTTCTGTCTTATATGCAGGCTACCCATCCTAGGGTCTAGCACTCATAACCTTAATCCTACCCAGAACTATGCCGAACCAATCAATGGACTGATTTACTAATCACACACTCTTAATCCCAGTGTCACACATTCTAGATTCTGAAAATGCCGTATGACCATATGAGGCTTTGAGGGGACATCTAGACCCAAACTGTAACACCTTCCAAGGTTCTTTGCTGGCCACCTTTGTGGCCACATCAGGGAGACTACATGACAGGCAACTGACTGGCCTGCACCTCTCTTCCATGGTCCAGTTGTCTGAGCCCAAGACTGGTCACAGTAGGGTGCATGGGGAGCAGGTGTGAGTGCCAAGCGCTTTCAGAGGATGGAAGCACTGAGAACCCTGGATGGGCACTGCTTCAACCATCTATTGTCCTGGACTGGACTACCCCAGAACTTGGCCATTATGGCAATAACTGCTGTTACCCTTGGGACTCAGCTGGTGGCTCTTTTGGGCCCCGTAACATTACCTGGGCTCACCTTGTAGCTATGTTGGCCACCTCTCCAGGAGAGCCATGATGGCTTCACACATTCTTAGGGTCCATCTTCACCCCTCTGGGTCTACCATGGCAGCTCAAGAGGGCAGAGGCACTCCTACTGGTCGAGACCAGACCATTTTTGGGAGTGGATGGGTCAGCCTTTTATTGAGGCAGGCAGCAAATCACATGTGGGCCAGAAAAGACTGGAAGTGACTTATCAGATCCTGGACTTGGATTCAGAGGTGATTCTGTTTACTAGACTCCTTAAACAGCTTGTCAGTGCCCTAATCCCAACCTCTTTCTGGAACAGGCTGCCTCTAACTCCACCAAAGGGCAGGACTACAATACAGGTGTGAAAATGGGCTGCTGGGGCTTGGTCATTTATGCTGCCACTGGTGCTATTTGCTCAGGTAAGAGGTGCCCAGATCAGGTAGGCATTTGCAGCTAGGGAATGCTCAGAGCTTAGAAATATGAAGTGTGAGTGGGGCCCTTATGTCTGCTAGGAACGAATATTTTCACAAACCCCTCAGAATGCACTACCATGTGCTGTCCTAAAGTGCTGTCCAAGTTGAACGGCACCTGTGTTAGGCATGTTGTCCCAGCCCTGCCTGCTCAGGGCTGGAAGGAGACCAGGCCCTTGCCTAGGGATCAGCAGTCAAAGCAGGAGGAGCTGATCTAGGCTGCCGGGCAGGGCCTCTTGCAGTACATCTGTATCCTGAAGTGGGGATCAGGTTAGCAGCTCTGCATCTTGGGACCAGTCCTCATGGCTCACCTCTGGAACTGGAGCAGATCATGGTTGGGCTTCACTGCCTGCTTATACACTGCCTGAACCGAGGGGCAGAGGTCAGCTTTGTGTTATCCTCATGAGGACTTGGGGATGGCCAATATAAATACTGCTGTGGTCAGCTAGATGCCAACACTAGAGTGACCATATTGTTGTTACCACTGTAGTGGAGGAATTCTTGGAGAGTGCCTGCCAACAGGTCAGGTGAGAGAAATGTTGCTTACACCTGCTGGCCTGGGTTTGGTTTCTGGGAGGTGCTCCTGGGGGAGGAGGGATGGGCAAGGAGCTCCCTGGAATGGGCTGCTTGATCACTGCTCCTGTGGCCTCTCTCTGCAGCCCTGCTACAGAAGTACCTAGACAACTATGACCTGAGCATCAGGGTGATCTACGTGCTGGGAACTCTGGGCTTCTCTGTGGGCACAGCTGTGATGGCCGTGTTCCCCAATGTCTACGTGGCCATGGTCACCATCAGCACCATGGGCATCATATCTATGAGCATTTCCTACTGCCCCTATGCCCTGCTAGGGCACTACCATGACATCAAAGAGGTATGTCTGGCTTAGTGGCATCCAGGGAGGTTGGCAGTGCGGTGGCCTCAGGCCGAGTCTGTAACCTGTCTGGTCTAGATCCTGGGCTCAGCACCCTGCTTTCCCCTCCACACAAGCTGAGCTCTTCCCACCTGTGGAGTGCCCCGGACACAGATTGTCCCCTCCGTCTTCCATTCTGATGAAGCCGGGAGCTGCCACTTGCCCTGGTCACAATTCTCCAGCCGTGCTGGCCAGCCAAGAGACTTCTGGAGGCCAATGCAGTCTCTGGGTCAGGGCTGGGCAAGAGGCTCACTTCTTGATACTCTGCAACCCAGGTGCAAGTGCAGGCCAAGGCTCTCCAGCATAACCTGTAGGCCTTTAGGGAGAGGAGGAAAATCCATGTCTCCTTCCTAACCCTAAATTCTGTTTACTGTCCTAATCTCTCATGGAGTTATTGAGGCAAATTACTGATTAGAAGCACACCAAACAGTAGTAATGAAAATCTAGTAGCATTATTTTTTAACCACTTACCAGTTCAGTTAAATAGAGGATAACCAAAAATTGTGTGTTCATTTGTTAATTTTTATAAGATAACAGGAAATGGAAAAACAGGTTTATCAAATTTATTCAGTACAAGTGGTTGAAATTACACTTTCCAGGGTGATGCTCGAGATAGTACATGGACACTGCCTGAGTGATGCTCAGGGTAAACTATTAAGTGGTTAAACGAACTTTTAAATCGAAACATAGCAGACCACTAACTAAATCATAAGTAAACTGCGTCTCGGCTTTTGGGAAGGGAGAACACAGTTGTATAAGCAATCTGGACAGAGGGAGGCCATTGCCGGAGCCCTGTCATTCCCCTTCTATCACCCTAAAGGTGACCACTGCCCTGACGTCTAACACCGTGTATTCCTTGTACCTATTTCTGAATTTTCTATGACTGGACCGTCTGGCTCCTCTTATGTCACCTCTTCCCATGTGACTCACTCATTGCCACTAGCACTTTGTGCATTTCCACCTTCCTGGTGTGCCTGGGTTCCTGATCACACCCCCTGTGTACCCATGCTTTCCTGACCACATGCCCCATGTGCCTGGGTTCCTGATCATGGGATCCCCAGCATGACTGGGTCACATCCCTGGTGTGCCAGGCCCCTAGTTGCATGCCCAGTATGTCCCTGGGTTTCTGACCAATTGCCCCCATGTTCCTATGGGTCCCTGATCACCCTCCTTCGATGGGCTTGGTTCTTCCGGTTCAGGGCTGTCCAGACCTGCAAGCCTGCCTCTGCAGCCTTCATGGTGCTTAGTGCTCCACCACTTCTGCCTGGACAGATGATATGTGTGGCTTAAAGTAGCAGATTGAGGTTCTCTTGTTCTGTCTCTGTCGGGCCATCTTTACCGTGAACTGCGTATTGATACAAAGGATGTGCAGGTGCTTCTGGCCCTTTGGTCTTTCTACTCTTTGACAAATGTCCTGCTCTCCTGATTAAAGTAATTCTGTAACAAGTCCTCAGATTCTGTAGTGTAAGTTCTTCACTGAGAGCAAGAGTGTCTTGGCTACTCTTATCTGTTTATTTTATTTTTAACCTAAATGTTAGATTCCTTCTGGGCCTTTTTTCCTTTATTGAAAACACATTGACTTTATATGTGGATCAATTTGAGAAGAGTTATTGCATTGTAAGCCTTTCCATCTGCAAGGTGACCTTGACTTGTTTTTTAAATTCTTACAGCTCACCTCTAGATTCTTTTGGACTTTAAATATGCAACCATGTCACCTGTGCATAGTTTGAGTTCTTCCTCCCTATTCCCTGACACGTTTCCTTTCTTTTTCTTGCTTTCTTGCGCTGACTAGAACCTCTGACATAATGTTAAATAAAAGTGGTGATCAGTCTGCTCTTTCAAACTTCAGTGGGAGGTCCTTACTGCCTTACTAGGAAGGACAGTGCTTTAAGTTGGAGTTTCCTGGGAATTTGTCCACTTCATCTGAAATTGGCAGGTTATTTTTATTGTTTTTTGAACTTTGGAAATCATTGGCATTAAAATGTTTGTATTTCCTTGTGATATAATACAACTTGTACTGATACCATTTTTTTCATCATTGGTATTTTTCAGGAGTTTGTTGATTTTGTGTTTTCAGAAAGCCTTTGGTTTATTCAGTTCTGTTTGCTTTGCATTTTATTGGTTGCTTCTCTTTGCTCTTCTGTTATCTCATTTTAATTTGCTGTTTTATAATTTCTTAATTTGATTTCAGCCACACATTTGCATTTGAAACTACTGATTTCCCTCTACAACTACCTTTAGCTACACTCTGCAGGTTTTATTATGTTGTGTTCTCCATCACTTGAGTTTTCTCATTTTTGTCACGATTTCTGTTTTGAACCATTATTTAGAAGCATGTTGATGAATTTCTGGCATTTGGGAGAATTTGCCAGTGATTGTGTTATTATTGATTTCTAATTCTTCACAATCAGATAACATACTCTTCAATGATCTCAGCCCTTAAAATTAGTCAAGACTCCCTTTGTGGCCTAGGGTATTTGCAGGTGTTGATAAATGTTCAGTATTTACTTGAAAAGAAAGTATATTCTACACTTTGTGCCCTGTGTTTCAGTTAGATCAAATTTGTTCATTGTTTCATTCTTCTGATCTTTTACTGTTTTTATATCTGCTTATTTTATAAAAAGTTTCTCAAAATCCTCTTCTACTGTGATTGTGGTACATACAAATGTGTATACACACATACATCTAGAATTACCTTGTTTCTCATCTTCTTCATGGACTGGCTTTCTGGATTATCTCTGGGACAGCTTCATTTGGAGACTTGGTAAGAGCATAGCAGGGCAGGTATACCAGTGTTCTTTCCTTTCTTGAGAAACACAGATGAAATGCCCCTCTGTCTGCACTGGTCCAGTCTGTTCAGCCATGTGCTCAGCCACATGCAGGATGAGGGATGGCTAGAAGTGCTGGCAGTAAGCTCCTAGCTTACTGGCTGACACAAGCTCCTAGCTCCCCTCCCCCGCTCTGGCCCCCATGGGAGAACCCCCAGGCTAAGGGGAGTCATCTCACCTAAACTTGCCCTGCCACCCTCCCTTGGGCTGGAGGTAGGTCCCAGGGAGCTTGTATCCTGATGGCATTGGTGAAGTTACTTCCATTTTCCTCCTGTCCCAGGAGCTGGAGCTTTCTGCCTCTCCTGCCTATAGACTCCCACTGTATGGCCTCTCATAACTGTGTTCCCTTCTCTTGCAGTATGTCCACCACAGCCCTGGGAATTCAAAGCGAGGATTTGGCATCGACTGCGCCATCCTCTCCTGCCAGGTCTACATCTCCCAGATCCTGGTGGCATCTGCCCTCGGGGGCGTGGTTGACATAGGGACTGTTCGTGTCGTCCCCATGGTGGCCTCCGTGGGCTCTTTCTTGGGCTTCCTAACAGCTGCATTCCTGGTGATCTATCCTGATGTTTCGGAGGAGGCCAAGGAAGAGCAGAAAGGCCTGTCTGTGCAACCCGCTGGTGACAGCGAAGGCGACGACAAGCCCACAGTCCTGAAGCTCTCTCGGAAGGAGGGTCTGCAGGGCCCTGTGGAGACTGAGTCCATGGTCTGAGCTCCGGCTGACACATTCCATGTGGGAGGCAGGTGGGGAGGCTGCCGGCCACTGGCATTGCTGGCACTCTGAGGGCGCCCCTGGCCAGTGCGCTCTCTCCAAACAATCGAAGTTCAGTAGTTGTAGGGTAGGTTTGAGCTAGTAGACAAAATTATCACACTAATTACTTTTTCCACAATTAAAAAAAATCATTTGAAATCTTTTTTAATTAAAGAAGATCTTTTAATTTCAGCTGTCTTTTATTCTGCAGGTATATTACTCTGCATGTTTTTACATTGTAAAACATTTACAATATAGTTAAGTAATTTAGAAAAAACTGGGATTTTGGCATTTCTGAAATTATAATGAAAATGTGAGACCTCTGGTGTCCTGGGTATATGTGGCCTGGGCACTTCAGATGAGAGCAGTGTAGCCAGTGACTAGAACACCCTTCCCAGGTATCCCTCTGGCACCCACAGGTATGTGGATGCCCCTCAGATCTTGTTACGTTCCATTGGTGCTGCCACTGTTGGAGAGTATTTTTCTTTATGATTATTTTAGATATAAAGTTTTTTTTGTTTTATTTTGTTTTTCATTTTTTTTTTCTCTTTTTTACCACTATGGTTTTCTTAGAAGAGCAGCATCTCCTTTCCCTCAGAGAGTTTAACACATCGTGCCCAGTGGCGCTGTGCTCGGGCACAGCCACACACCAAAGCTGGGGAGGGCCCCTCAGGTGGCCATGGGCAGAGAGGCCAAGGGCAAGACGTGCACCAGTCCCCAGATGGAACCTGAACTCTCAGATCCAGTGCTGCTTATGTCACCTGCGTGAGCATGTCCATGTGCAGACCCCGCCCGGTTGTCCATACCTGGAGCCCCTCCGCCCGGTCCCCAGGCTCCTCACTGCACTTTGACTCATCTACACCTTTGCTGGAGATCCGTGCACAGAGTTCCGGGTGGGCGCTGGCTTCCAGCCCTGCTGTAAGGCTACCTCAAGGGTGGGGGACAGCAGCCTCCAGGAAGGGCACGTGAGGCCAAACCTCCCTTGCTGCCGTGGCAGGGTATCCTCACTGGAACCTGTCTGAACTCTTGTGACTTTGTCACCTGCTGACCCACTTGTCATTGGGATTAGAACCAACACACAGAGAAGCCAAGTGTCTGGAAGGCCCTGACTGAGGGCACAGCACGGTTTTCTGGTTCCACACACAAGTAAAACTCATCAAATGCTGCAGCTGTTTGGAAATGTTTTTTCAAACCATGGTCTCTTTATTCAAAACAAAGCAGTTTCTGCACTTCTTACGTAAAATTGTCAGTCTAAGCTTTCTGAGACCAGGAGGAAGAGGCCCTGCACATCGCACAGATGGAGTCAAAGCTTGTCATAATTGCTGCAAGTCCATGTTTTTTTAAATAAAGTACTTTAAAATGCATGAGAGTCATGCTACAATATGATCATTCTAAAGCAAATATAATATATATATATATATATATATTTCAAGATGAAACGAAGCAGTTTTTAAATAAATTACTTGAATTTTCTGTGTCTTTAAAGTAATGGCTGTTCGGCATCCTCAGCAGACTCCTGGTCTTGATGTGTCTCCTGCCACTGATGGTGCTTTGTAGCTTGTGTGTTTTGTGTCAGAGGAGCAGTCCAGGGCCTGTCCACAAGGAGGGTTCCTGCAGCCTAGGGCCTTCCTCAGAAGCCCAGTCTTGGAGGACTAGCTTCAGGGTCCCTAAGGCTTTCTCCGTGTGCTAACATTTGGAATGGCCTGGAGTCTTGTGTTTGAACACACAGCTGGCATGATGAGAACCCTCCCACCAGCAGGGTCTCCATTGGCTGGATGCTTTGACCTTTCTTCAGGATGACAGGCACATCTGGGCTCTCCCCTTCTGTGGGATACTCTTGACAAGTCATTCTATGCAACTTGATTCTTAGTAGCTTGAGATTGTAGCTCCTCCCTAAGACTTTGACCTGGGTTGTTAGAATCGGAGTGTCTGCTAATCTGGGGATCTTCTCCATCTGGCAGCTGGCGAGCAGGTGGTGCTGAGCATAGAGAATACAGGCTGGACTGCGACTGGCCCCAAACAATCCAGATCTGAAACAGCCAAACCAAGCACAGGAACCAGCCAGGAGTGCTGCTTTGTGTCCTACCCTGTGACCCAGTGGACCACTGACACTGGTCCCCTAATAGTCACTTGTGCAGGAGGTTCAGACATGGCCAAGACACTTTCCAGGAGAAGGGAGCTTGTGACCACTTCCTGCAGTGTGTTAGCCCTTGGGATCCCAGCCTTGATTTGACTGTGATCTTGTGTTTACACCACAAGCCTTGTCAGAAACCACTATTAGACTATTAACTTGCTGGAAAACAAGCCAGCAAAGAGCATGGCTGCTGTTTGCTCCTTAGTGACAGAAGTGGCTGTGCACCTGCTAGAGTTTAAAGCTATAAGCCTTGTAAATACTTATAACTGAAGTCTGTCTTGCTGTGTGGGTCTGGCTAGTGTGCAGGCCTTTGGGTTTTAGGTCCTAGGGTTGATGATGGAGTCTAGTTCTGGACGGCAGACACAGGTGATCCAGAGCTCTAGTTGTGAGTCACACCTGGACACAGGAGGACCAAGTAACCAAAGCCTTTGCCTCAGTACTTCCCTTGCCATGAGATTATTCAAGTTTGTCGTCACCTGAAACTGTCATTACATTGTCTTAAGCCAAGAAGCAGCAATCACGCCTGCAGCTTGCTTTGGTCAGACTGGCTCAGGTATTGGTGTTTTTCTGTCATTGTGCCTGAGATGCAGCCCAGGGATTGGTGGGTTTGTGGGTTTGCTGAGAGCCCCCAAGCAGCTCGCCAGTAGCCGTTACTTGAAAGGTACTGGCCTGTGCCTCTGGGACTGGCAGATGCAGGCCTGAGCAAGTGCCTCCTCAAGGCCAGTGCTGGGGACACATCCTGGAGTTGACCATGTGGCACCTTCAGGGGCCGGGCTGCAAGGTCCCAGGGTAGGGTCCTTTGAGCATTTAGTGACGTGTATCTGCAGGGTTTCAGCTGGTTATGTATAATGAACATAAACTTCATACCAGGATAGAGTACTGCCAGTCTGATTGGCATTTTTGTGCCCTATAAAAGTCAAGTAAAGATTGTGTTAACAAGATGCTCCTTAGCACATGTGGCTGAAGTGTCCCTGTAGAGGAATGTGATCTTAGGAAGGGGCAGAGGGGGTTGTGAGCCACCCCAGCCGGTCTTTGACTAGTTCCCTTTGGTCAGTTGTAAGAGTGGCACTGTGCCACTTCCTTGGTGGCTGGAGAGCTGGCAGTGGACATTCCATTTTTCTCAGTGTAAAGCGGGTCCTCAGCACAAGTATCTGCAGTAAGCAGACCTGTCCGCTGCTTCAGACCCCAGCCTGGTAAGCCTCTGTCCCTGCAAGGGCCAGGCCTGGGGGGAACACTGTCTAGTTATGTCCCCTGGAGGAGGCAGGACAGTGGAGCCCTCCTCAAATGATCAGTGGCTCCCGGCAGTGCTCAGGGTGTTTCTGAGTGGCATTGTGTGGGAGAGGTAGCTGTTGATAGCGCAAAAGCCCAGAGCCGATCCTCTAGGTCAGCAGTGCAGCTAAGGTGGCAACCAGGGATGGCCAGACTCCTGTGAAGGGCAGCACTTCAGTCCCTGGGATGGTGCTGGCCTCTGCAGCCTGCAGTGTTTGAAAAACACTTAAGTGTGGTCTAAGTAGCAGCACCAGCAATGGAGCCACCTACTGTAGACATAGTTGTGAGATCTGCAAAGTGTGGCTGCGTACACCAGACACTGACCAACCTCAAGAAGGATGCACCAGGCTGCTCCGCTTCTACCCAAGCCTCTTTCCATCTTCAGCTATCAAAACTGTGAACATGCAGACTGGCTGCTGGGCTCCTCTGACAGCTGCCACTGGAAACAGGCTCATGTGTGTTTGCCCGTCAGTCAACACGCAGTGTTCCTGAGGTCTGCCGCTACTCTGCTGCCAGTCAGGCCAGCGCAGGCTCCAAGCACCTGGGGACTCTGCCCAGCACCACCTGGGTGTGGCATCAGCTCAGGCCAGATTGAACTGGCCCTTGCACCCGTGCTGTATTGGGTCCAGCCTGCATACTTCTTGTCGTCTCATCACCTGAAGTCAGCATCACCATGTGCGCTGGAGCCCCAGCCTCGAGGCGGCCCCTTGAGCAGTCCATCCTTGGACCTCCCAGAGAGCTGACCAGGGCACCGCGCTGTGTGCCGTGGACTGAGCCTGCCTCTGTAGCAGGATGACCCATTTGTTAGAAACGCCTCGACACCAGAGAAACACCCCAGGCACCTCGGAACAGAACTATTTAGTTCCATTGCGAACTGGCCACAAGACAAATTTTTATCAACTTATTAAGTTGGAGCACTATAATGATAGCTCTTGCTGATTTTAGCAATGATTCAAGTGTGTGTTAAACACATGTTACGTTTTATGAGGAAAAGGGACTATAAAGAAGAGTAATATTGCACATGACTTAATTTTTTATTAGGTGAGCAATAGCAGCCTCCCATCTGTGTCTGTTTCTGCTCAGTTGAGTTTTTATTTTTTGGGTTTTTTTTTTCCCAGCATTGCGTTTTCTCCCATCCTCTGCCACATAAACATCTGGTGCGTGCTGTACCATTGCATCACCCTGTCTTGCGCACAGTTCAGTGAGTGTCACGTTGACTTCCTCCTGCACAGAAGAACTAGTGCTGAGGCCGGAGCCTTCCTGCTCATTTCTCTATTATTATGTGGTTGAGTCATAATAAACCTTTCCCTCTAAGGTGAACGCGTGGGTGTCTGTCACTGTCACTTTGCCAGGGCTGCCCTCTGTCCTCCTGGAGCCACATAGGTCTAATGCGCTAGGCAGAATATGATCAGGCCTGCAGGTAGGGGTGGCCATAAGGACTGGCTCACTGACTCCTTGAGGCTTCTGAGGCTGCAAACCTGGGGCCCACAATGGGGACCCAGCGCTGCCAGCTTGCTGGCCCGGGCAGGACTGAGGCCTTGTGACCCCTCTTTCCTCAGGCCTGGTTTGATTGCTGGGTGGTAGGGTCCAGGGCCTCTAGCCTATCAGAAAACTGCTAAGTGCCCCTAGGGAAAACATTTGAGGGAATAAGGACTGGTTGAGGCTCATTAGCATGTGCTTGACTGACTGAGCCATTAGGACAGCAGGTGACCATGGTGGCCCCTGGTGCATGCAGGGTCCTGCAGGGCTGGAAGCAGGTTCCCTAGGTCTTCCTTGGGCAAAACACATCTGGGTCTTCTGGCAACCTAAGAAAGTTCTCACTATCACAGCCAGTTGGTAACAGGAAATGAAAGAGAAACAGGTCACAGAGCTAGTGGGATTTGAACCCTGAACAGATGGGTTTCTTTAGTGGTTTCTTTGACCTGGAGCACCAGGTGTACAGGCAGATCGGGGCAAGGGTGCTGAATTGGGCCAGGGTTGAGGGGCTGGGGTCTGCTCAGGTTCCAGGTGAAGGGAGGAGGGCTCTGAAGACAAGAGGGCATCATAGTGGGCCTGTTCCCTGCCATAAGTTCCCAGGCCTAGGGACTAAAAGGATTCCCACCTTGAACATCTGCAGTGGTACAGACACCAGAGCACAGGGCAGAAGAACAGGAAGGAAAATGAGGGCTCTGCACTGACCCCCCACTGTCCTCAAGACCCCTGCCTGGAGGACAGGAAAGGAGGTGCTGTGCCCCTTCTGCACCTGGTGGACCTGATACAGAAGTCCCACCTGCCAGAGAGCCAGAGACCTATTAGGAAGTCCCAGATGGAGGGGTGGCTATTGGGAAGGGCCTTCTATGGGAGGGTGACCTGGCTGTCACACCCCATTGCAGGGATGCACAGAGATGTCACCTACAACTGCCTGTCTGGTGCGTGCAGCAGGGAATGGAAACCGGCACCTATAAGGACCTCCCAGGGTTGGAGGGCCTCCATCCAGGTAGGGGACAGTCCCCAGCTGTGCCCCTTCCCTGGCCTCCCTTCACCTAGGACAGAAGGAGCAGCCAATAATGCCAAGAAATCACCACCCCAAATCCCCTCCCAAGTTGGTCCCCTGATAGGCTAGTGTTAAAATTTTTTTAAAACAAAAAGTGGACCAGTATGTTGAGTTCTACCATGTATGATCTCTTTGGTTTAGCAAAATACTGATTTTCATTATTAGTGCCTGTTGATAAATGTTCTATTTTTTTAAATTCAGTTTTGGCTCTGGGGATCAAACCCAGGAGCACTCTACCACAGAGCTACATCCCCAGCCTTTTTCACTTGAAGACAAGGTCTTGCAAAGTTGCCCAGCCTGGGCTCAAACTTGTAACCTTCCTACCTACACCTCCACAGGCGAGCACTGCCAGTCCCCACTTTTTTTTTTTTTAAATTCGAGGCAAGTTTACATACAGTAAATGAAACAGGTGTTGTGGAACAGACACCAATCTGCAGAGGACATTTCCTTCTCTCCAAAAAGTCCTGCCTGGACTCTTTCCAGTTCATTCCCACGTAGATGGGTAACCGCAATGAGGGTTCTGACCACAGCAGAGTAGTTTTGTCTGTTTTGAACTTGTTAGAAATGAAAACGTAGTTTTTGGCTTTTGTGTTTGGCTGCTTTTCACTCAGTATAATGCTTTTGGGAGTCACATCAGTTCTTATGTGCCTGTCCCTGCCCCACACCAATCTGGGGTAAGAGGACATACCACATCCATTTCCCAGTTGATGCACATTGAGTATTTCTAGTTTAGAGCTATTACAGAAAAAAAAAGTGCTTTGAACATTTTGTGGACATGTTTTTATTTCTCTTGGGTAAGTGTCGACTGAGTTGTAGGACAGGTATGTGTCTAACAGAAACTACCAAACAGTTCTCCAAAGTGGTTTTACTGTTTTTATCTAGCAACTATGAGAGTTTTTGCTATGTATCTTTAACTACCTTTGTTATTACGAAGCTTTGTAACATTAGCCATTCTGGTAAACATGGAATGATGTTTAGTCATTTTCCTGATGACTAATGATATTAAGCATTTTTTTTTTCAAACTGGCTACCATATAGCTTCATTAATGTCCTCTACGCATTTATGAGCTGGGCATGATGGCACACACCTGAAATCCCAGTGCTTGGGAGGCTGAGACTGGAAGATCACCTCAAGTATGAGGCCAACCTGGGCTACATAGTGAGTTCAAGATCAGCCTAAACTACCCTGTCTAAAAAAAGTATGTATTTACTAATCGAAAAAAAAATGATCTTGTTAGTGATTTGTAGAAGCTTTTTATATATTTAGATAAAAATCCTTTTGAGATACAGTATTTCTCCCAGTCCATGGTTTCTTTTTTCATTTTCTAAATTATGTATTTGCATTAAGTCCAATTTACCAATTTTCTTTTGTTTAGCATTTTTTTCTCTTAAAAAATCTTTGCACTAAGGTTGCAAAGATGTTCCCCTGTGCTCATTTCTAGAACTTCTATCTTTGCATTTAGATCAGTGAACCACTTTGAATTAAATTTTGTGTAGTGAGAGGTAAGCTTCCTCTTTTTCCACACCCCTTTTTTCAGTATTTACTTGTAGTACCATTTACTGAACAGATTTTGTAAATGCATTGTCTTGACATTTTGTATTTGTACAGTCAGCTGACCGTTGTACCTCTAGATTCTATTTTTTGTTCTGTTGATGTACTTATCACAATACCAAATCCTAGTCTTAATTGCTACAGCTTTTAACAAAATTTAAAATCTTGTGAGTTCTCCATCTTGATTTGGAAGTGGGTACTGGGCATTGAACCCAGGTTTTTCAGCCAACTAGACAAGTGCTCAACCATTAACCTACAGCCTCAGCTCTTTTGATCTTTCATTTTTGAGAATAGGTCTTGCTAAGCTCTGTGCTCAAACTTGTAATCCTTCTGCCTCAGCCTCTCAAGTAGCTGGGATTACTTACAGGTGTGTACAATTGCACAAACTTTTGATCTAACTTTTAAAGGTTGTCTTAACTATTCTTGGCATTTCCATATGTATATTACCAAAATCTCAATTTCTTTTTTAAAAAATTATATTAGTTTTAATTGGGACCTTCCAATTCATGAACATGGTATATCTTTTCCTCAGGTCATTTAAAAATTCTCTCAGCCATGTTTTTGAGTTTTCAGTGTACAAGTCTTTTATGTTGTTAAATTCATTTGCATTTGATGCATTTTAATACTATTTTAATTTCTCCTGTTGTCTGCTATGATTATATTGACCTTGTATCGTTACCTTACTAAATTTTCTTTAGTTTTTGAAATAGATTCTTTCAGATTTATGTAAACAATCATGTTGTGAATAAAGACAGTTTTTCCTTTCTTGGTTCATTCTTTATGTCTTTTTTCTTGCCTGTGTTCAGAACTGTAGTACAGCATTGATAAAAGAGGTCAATGTGAATGTCTGATTTTTTCCCCCTCTTATTAGGGGAAGCAGTTGGTCTTACACCATGATGTTTGCACTATGCCTCTTGTAGATGCTCTGAGCAAATTCCCTTATTTTCTTGCAAGATTATTTTTTATCATGAATGAATATTTTATGTTTTT
>RJWT010024799.1:0-16363 GCA_004365215.1 Cuniculus paca | reverse complement strand
AAAGTGTGCAAAAAAATTAACAGTGAGTAGGATAGGATTCTAAAATATTCTTCTTTTATTTAAAATTACCCTCTGTACTTTTCAAATTTTTTGATATATTCCATGAAAGCTTCAGTTATTACAGACATAAAGTGAAATAATAAAAAGAAAAATACTTTGACATTTAAAGTTCAGACTGAGGAGAGACATGCACTGGTCCCAGTCTAAGGTCTAACAAATTCAAGAAGATTTCTTATTTCCTGACATGTTACAGGAAAAGTAAACGAGATTTAAAGAAATTTAAATCCAAGTATCCCAAAGTTCAAATACTGATACATAATAAATTTACTGATGTACTTAGTTTTGATGAAGATTTTAAAAATTAATCAAGTTGATATAACTGAGTTATTTCATGAAATGAGAAAATGTCACATGTATTAAAAATAATTGTATATGACAATAGGAAAAGGTAATAAAAATGGGAGCCAAGTTACCGGTCACCAAATCATCCCTTTTGGATAAGCTCTAAGTAGCAGACACATGGCTGAACTTTTTTCATTATTGTCATTTATAGTTATTTATCAATCTGAATCAACATGTGACTTAGAAACTCTTTACTCAGGGCTGGGGTATAGATTAGTGCAGCAGTGTCCGCTTAGTAAGCATAAGACTCTGGATTTGATTCCCAGGACCAAAGAAGAAAAGTGAAAAAATGAAAAGGAAAGGAAAGGGAAGAGAAGGGGAGGTGAGGGGAAGGGGAAGGAGAGGAGGGAAGAGGAGGGGAGTGGAGGGGAGGGGAGGGGAGGGGAGGGGAGGGGAGGGAAAATAAAAAAGAAAAGAGAATAAAAAAGAAAGGAAATAGAAATAGAAATAAAAAAGAAAGGAAAAACTGCCCGTATAGATGCTGAGTGCAGCTATAGAAGGGCCAGGGATTTAAAATGAAAGCATAGTGTGGAATTGTTATGCAATTTAGTTAAGGTGTTGTTGAGTATGTACAGAGACATAAGAACTTACAAGGTACAATATATCAAGTAAATTAAGTAGCACACTGAGAAAGAGAATGTTTAGCATCCATCATTTTACCCTTTGTACTTATCAATACAATATTCAAATCATAGTTCTAAGCCAGATGGTTAAGAATCCACTGAACAGCAAGTAATAGAACAGGAAGATTTTACTAATACTGGAGGACCTCAAATCTTAGGGAGGCCCCATACTATGCTTCTTGACATTATTGTTAGGAATGTCCCAATATTGAAACTAAATGTAATCAAGGAAGAATCTACATATGGAGGAAGGCTTTCAATATTCTTAGGAGAACATAAACTGATATTTCTTTTGCAAAGGCATTAAACAACAGCACTGATAAATTATTTGCAGGAAACTGCTATAAATTTCATAAAGTAACATATGCAGTTCCAAGAATCAGACAGGCTCCCACAAACTCTCATGGTAATTTGTGTTAGAAGGAAAAAAATACAAAAAACGCAGCAAGAAAGGTCAACTGGGAAAGATATGGTTTCCCACTAGCTTGCAAATTGAGTCTTCCAGAAAGCAATCAGCAGCACATCCTCCCCATTCCCTGCCTCATATTTCATCAGTTATCTCCTGGAGCTGGGATTGAGTTTGTGATTTCGAATTTCACAGATGGAACATAATCAGAAAGTGTTGACATAAATATGTAATCACTGAGTATCAGGGCAAACAATTCACCTATGAATAGAATTCTCCCCTAATTTATTGACCAATTTCTTTGTGGGGAGAGTGGGAGAGAAAGGTGTGAAGCAGGGGACAGAAAGAACTTGTAGAAAGGAAGTATGATAATAATTTCATTACCCTTGTGTTTCTTTCAAGTGCTTTTTTTTCAATCTTGTTTCGGAATGTAAAAGAGAAGAAATTTGAGACTATGTTGAACAGAAATTGCAGATATCTTACACCCTTGTGATTGACCCAGAATAGGGCGCCAGTCTAAGCAATTTTTTCCTGTTTCTGGTTTTTAAAATTTTAATATGCAGCCAGGGTTAGAAACTATGAATATAAACTAAGAGAAATCTTTTCAATTCTTTCTTAGAAAAACTCTAGTAACAACACTAGGAAAACAGAATATAAAACTGAAAAAGCAAACAGCAAATACGTCCCACTTACAAATACTCTAAACAAACCATTAGCAAATCAGTTTAGTAGCATATAAAACCAACTGTGAAATGTGAGGGAATGTGATTGTTCTTTCCAGAAAAGTGAAAAAATATTACATGAAAAGTCTTTGTAGATGCATGAAAATTTTTTTAAATAGCAGGAATGGAAAACTGGAAACCAATGGACTCCATACCAACAGACACATACACACAGTCAATATAACACATGCATTACAACTGCTCAGCATGTTCATGTCATGTTACCGGGGAAATCTTAAAAGTCTCCACATCAAAGGCAGACACCTACTTCTCTTTCTACTACTCTGGAATTGTTCTCCAGAACATTGCCAGTAGACCAGAGAAACAGAAAATACTTAATGTGTTACTAGAAAACAATAAAAAACACAATGTCGTAGTTACTAAAAAAGCGTGCTAAAAGTTACAGAATTTCAAGATAGCGGCAAGTATACAAATATATCTCTTCTAATGAAATAATAAAGTATAAAATGAAAATTTAAGACTATCACATTAATGATAGCATGGAAAAATCTTGAAAATACTAAAAATATGGACAACTCATATAAATAAAGTTATACTACTTTGCCGAAGCAAGAAGTTTTAAATACATGGAGGAAACCATATTACTTTGGGTATAGAATTCCAATTTTCATCATATCAGTTGTCCCTAACCCTAACAATAAATTTAGTGAATGCTTAACAAAATATCCTAATGCTTGTCTTCCTCCCTCTCCTCTCTCTCAATTTCTCTCTCTCTCTTCCTGCCTGCCTCCCTCCCTGTGTTTCTCTCTCTCTTTCTCTCTCTCTCCATTTAATTTTATCATGTGTAAAAATATTTAAAAATTTATCTGGAAGACAAATTTAGCAAAAGCCAAGTAAACTGGGAAAAAGAATAATGAAAGACTACTGGTCCTAAATAACACTGAAGCATAATAAAACAACCAAAATTATAACCAGCTCTGTAGGTGCAGGACTAGATTAAATCATTGGACAGTAAGTTTTGAAAGTCTAAGTATATCTAAGACACTCTGACAATTAGAATACTGAAAAGCATGTATTTCAAGTAGACTAGGGAAACAGTGTTCATTCAATAATGCCAATCATTGAGTAATGAGTAAGTTACAGTTCATTTCACCAGATAAACTTAGACTGATCAAACTTTTAAATACAAAATATATATTAAATATTGAGAAAAATTAGAGCATTTTTATATGCTATATGTACCTTTAAAGAAAACTTGGACAGATTTCACTAAATAAAATTTTAAAATATTGATGTAATAAAAAGCACTACACAGAAAGCTGAGCACATTAAAATTTGTGACATATTGGCTAAAAAAAAATATATGAATTATTACACCTAAAAGAAAGATGAGCAAATATGAAGAACTACATTTTTGAAAATAATAAATATATGGTGACTATTAGTCTCATTAGTGATCAATTAATACAAATTAAAAGTAAATTGTTCACATGTCAGACTTACAAATATTTCAGAAATGGTTTATGAAGCATTTTTGAATATATGGACAAAAAATACTTTTTTACACATTTGGGAGAAGTATAAATTAGTGCAAATCTTGTGGAGAACAATTTAGTCATATCTGTCCAATCTTTAAATGAAAAGTCTCATTTACCTAATATTTCAACCCTAGATCTTTACATAGAAATGTGTATCTTCAAATGCAAACAACACATTTATATTAGTATGTGTAATTTTGCATGTATATAATCTCTTTCTTAATAAGCACACATATCAATATTCATTGTGCATTGTTACTAAACCTCAAGTTGTAGAAAATCAATTTAGTCTCTCTTAATTCATCCATACAATAGGACAGCACATAAAAATAAGAGACACAAGAGATCTCTGTGCATTCTCATCAAAATATGTCCATAGTAAATTAGTTGGTTTCAAAGGCAGTCTGCTAAACAGGATGCATAGTGTGATCTGACTTGTATTCTAATGAATGTTTATGTGTATTTTCTTTGATACACAATTATTTTAATCTTCAGTAAAAATGGAAGTTGTTTTTTTAACAAAGGACCTATATTGCATTTCAAAAATTAGCTAGTCATTATGTATGACATTCTCCACACCAAATAAATATTAAAAATTCTTGAAAATAAAATAAATATTAACTAGAAAGCTACATGATTAGATTTTTAAATGTTTCTTTACTTAATTTGACCTAAAATACAAAACCCAAAAGAACTACCATTTTCCAAGCATTACAATATACTAATTAGTATACAGTATTATATATTAATATTAGTAGTATTATTTATAATGCATTAGTATATCAGTATACAATATTGCATACTAATTAGTATACAACATACTAATGTGTATTATACATTGAGAGTATAGTAACATATATGGCACAATTTAGAAAGCAGCTCAAGAGACTTCAAGGCCTCACACCAAATTGAAAGAATATCAGTTTTTGTTGCACAAGTTATCAATTGCAATAAACTCAGACTAGGCAGGGTATATGTGGATATCAAAAATTTTACTTCACTGAATAAAATTTTGATATCTTCTAAACACTTATTTACCTGTTATATTTCTCTCATTTTATCATTTCAAACAATACTTTCATTTTGCAGGTGAAGTCATGTGAAATTAGTGACACTTGTTTTTTATCTATAAAGATGTCAATTTCCTATGGTTTTGTCTAATATATTTCAACAATCAGTATATCTAATCTCTACTATATTCCTAGAGTGTGGCCATTATTACCACCATCTTTGGAAGATTCACATCATTAATCACATTACTTACCTTCAAAAATGTAAATATCTTGCATAAGAGCACACAGCTGGTTAGTGTTGAAGCCCTAGGTAGGACTGGAAGCCTCCTTGGCCAGATTTATTCATATTTTACCTGACTTGATATCATGTGTTTATTACATGGTCATTTTTCACTTCAATTTATTATTTCATATAATCAATATGCTATTCTTACCATACACACATCTTTTGTTTACTCAAGATTTTTTGAAGATTCTCTAGTAGTATACTAACAAATGTTTAATAACTTGTTGCCTGGGGTAAAACCATATTCATGCCAATTTCACAGTGTGAATATTCCCACCATGCCTGATTTTAAGCTACTAAGGCAATGCCAACAATTTGCACAATTCCTGAACCTTCAGCAATCAGCTTTAGAAAACCAGCATGAATAAAACTCAGGATGTCCATTGCTTTATGTATAACAAATACTTCGTTAGGCATTCAGGTGGAAAAATGTCAGTAATGTAGTTTCTACTTTTGGATAATCCAGAGTCTATTTAAAGGAATTGATAACACATAAAGAAACTGATAAATAGCAATACATCAAATCATAATTTTAGGAAAAGTAAAATGTTCTTAAATCTATTGTCAGGCTGGGTATAGAGCTCAGTGGCACAGAGCCTGGCAAGCTTGAGGTCATAAATTTGACTACAGGTACCAAAAAAAGAAAAAAAAAAAGAAACTATGGTCCTCTTTACTTTCTGATATTTTAGATAGCTATTTAAAATTTTGTTCCTAATTGAAAGTTATTTCAATCCCTTTCTAAAACCACACTATCGGTAATTACAACCATCCTGAAATTTAGCGAGAATAATAATGTCAATCAAATTTGCTTTGAATTGTTTATTCCTCGACTTCCAACGAAGAAAATTAGTTATGGGTTATTCATCTTCTCTTTTCTCTTTAATGTAACTCATATAGGCTTTATAATGACTGAGAACAGAATAAATGTTAGTAACTACTCATGTTACGTGTGATAATTACTATAATCACACCATCAGACTTCTCTATATTGATATATTTTCCTACAACACATCAAGAAAATTATTTACTTCTAAGATGATGAATGACTTAGAAAAATAATTCAGACAGATACTATGATGATAGATGATAGTATACATATAATTTTCCCTGAAATATAAACACATCTTGCTCTATATTTTGGCATGCATTGACTTTATACTTCGAAAAAGACAATTTTAAAATTTTATATACAGTAACTGTGGTGTATGATGAGGAAAAACCTCATGTTAATGAAAGGGAAAGACTTAAAGAATATTTTATCATTAAAATATACTATTTACAATTTTTTATAAAAAGTCATTTTGGGGAGAGAAAGCCAGTTTTACTTACCACAAATGCTGGTTGTTTATAGACAGCCAAAATGACGAATTACTAAATAAATTTTAAGTATTTCATGTTAAATATTTGAAGTGACATGTTTTCTTGTGCATGTAGTAAGCAAATAGAAGAAAAAGGACAGACAGACAGACAGACAGATGGAGTCACACAAAGTCTTTCAGGTGAAAATTTCTTTTCCTTATTACACTGTAATCAACCCAATTCGGTTGACCTGAGGTTCTATCATGAGAAACTAAGGAACAGAGATCCTGCACATAGATGCAACTCCTCTGTTAACACAAAGCAATTTTCCCACCCACGAACACCTGAGGCCACTTCATGAGTAACCAATTTATTGTCAGCCTTCTAGAAACATAAATATTCAGTGATTACTGTTTGCTAGACAATGAATCTACAAATGCTGTTTGCTTACACACTTATTAAAAAGTGTGCCTGTGGTCAGCATAACTTTTGATACAGTTGTTACTGCAAGCTATGGGTATTAGGAAGCCAAGTATTACACTGGGATCTACAAAATTCTTATTATATATTAACCAGAATTTTTAAATGAAAATTATCAAAGACAAATTGTAAAACAGTTACAAGAACAAGAAAGTGAATGCAATTCTGATATAATATCTCTTCAGATAATTGTTACATTTTTGTTATTTTTATTTACTTTTGAGTTATTTTGTTGAAATTTCTTTTAATATACTTTACTAATGTCTGTTAAATGTCCAAATTAATTTTCCAAGTGATATATTTTGATCATATCTATGCTCTACCCTTATTCCCTTCTTCTTAATAATAGTCTCTCTTCTACTTTTTACACCATTTCTCTTTTCTTTGTTTTTATATTTCATGTACTAGGAAAAGTATGTAATACTTTTCTTTCTGGATTTGGTTGGTTTCACTTAAAATAATGATCTCTACTTCCATTTACTTTTTTGCAAATGACATAATTTTGTTCTTTATAGTTGAACACCATTTTGTCTATTTATCTGATTGTGGACACCTAAACTGGTTCCATATCTCAGCTATTATTAATTTTACTGCAATAAACATGCATATAAAAGTATCCCCTTAGTACGCTGACTTTAATTCCTTCAGTTAAATATCAAAGAGTAGTTTAGCTGGGTCACATGGTAGTTTTATTTGTAGTGCTGCTTTTCTTTTATTTTTGAAAAAAAAATTATTCTTATTTCCATAGTGCCTATATTAATTTACCTTCCTACCAGCAATGTAGAAGGTTCCTTTTTCCCTACATTCTAACTAGTACTTAAAGTTTTTTGTTTTCCTAATGGCAGCCCTTCTGACAAGAGTAAGAAAAAACTTAAATATAGTGTTAATGTGCATTTCCATAATACCATAAGATGTTGAATATTTTTTTATAACTTTTGCCTATTTTTACTTTTTTTTTTAATTTTAAAGAGAATAAAAGCAAAACAAAACAACACAAAACAGAGTAAAACACAACAAAGCAGATCAGGACATAACAATGCAAGCAATACAGGTCTTCAAAACACAACCACAGGAAATTAACAATGGCTACATTAGTGTCTCTTGTTTTCTTCGAAAACTGTTGTTCTTACATTCATATACAATAAATTCAAGCGAAGCAAAATAATATAAAACCAGCTAAAACAAAAGAGTGGAAGCATTACAGGCCTTCAAATCAGACAATATATTTTTACTTCTTAAGAAGTATGTATTCATGGGCTGGGGATCTAGCTCAGCGGTCTAAGCGCCTGCCTGGCAAGCGCAAGGAAAAAAAAAAAAAAGAAGTATGTAGTCAGTTTATTTGTCCATCCATAAATTGATCAATTTTTCTGGGTTAAATTTTCTGATTTCTCTATATATTCTAGATATTAATTCTCTGTCAGAATAGTAGCTGGTAAAGATTTTCTCCCATTCGGTCAGCTATCTCCTCACTCTGTTGATTGTTTCCCTTCCCATACAGAAACTTTTTAATTTGATATAGTCCCATTTTTTGTTATTATTTCCTGGACCATGAAAGTCCAACTCAGGAAGTCTTTTCCTGTGCCTCTGACTTAAGTTTTTCACTCATATTTTCTTCTAGAAGATTCAAAGTTTCAAGTCTTGTGCTTAAGTTTTCAATGCATTTTGAATTGATTTTGTGCAGGATAAGAGATAGGAATCTAATTTGAGTCTTCCACATATGGATATCTAGTTTTCCCAGCAACATTTGTTAAACAGGAAGTCTTTTCCCCAACATGTTTTTGGCTCCTTCATCCAGAGCCAGATGGCTGTAGCTACATATTTTTGCTTCTGTGTCCTCTGTCCTAGTCCTTTGGTTTGTACACCTATTTTTTTTCAGTACTGTGCTGATTTTGCTACTATGGCTACATAGTATAATTTGAAATTGCAAACAATGGTATCTCCAGTCTTGATCTTTTTGCTTAGAATTTCTTTGAGTCTTTTGTGCTTCCATATGAATTTTTTTTCCAGTCTTGAAAGAATGTCATTAGAATTTTGATAAGGATTGCATTGGATCTGTAGATCACTTTTGATAATATGGTCATTTTTAAAAATATTAATTCCAATGACTCATGAACATAGTTTTTCCATCTTCTAATGTCTTCTTCAGTGTTTTATGATTTTCACTGTAGAGGTTTATTCCTAGGTACTTTAATTTTTTGCTATGTCTTAAATAATATCAAATACATCTTCAGATGTCAGGAATGGACCTTGTTTTTGGACAAAGTCTTACAGAACATAGATTAATAAAGAGATATTTTTGAAGATAACATGATGACTGATTCATTTTATACAAGTATAAGATGTGATGAAAACACAGGGGAAGAAAGTAAGTAAAATGAATTTCATGACTTTTGAAAAGTGAAACATGATAATATTTTATCAGAGAAAAAAAGAAAGGACATTCAAAACAGATTAAAAAAAACTTTAGGAAGGATTTGCTCTGCTATTAAAATCCCTGGCTCTGGTTTGTTTGTAAAGAGAGATTTGAAATTGAGCATCTCTCTGATAAAAATTTCTGATTCAATTATCATACATTAAATTTTACAGAGGCTCAGTTTTCAATGCAGTCTCCTCAATACTATTCAAATAAGTTTACCTTTCAGTGAATTAAAAGCTCATTTACTCTTACAGATATAAATAAAGCTATGCCCTATAATAAAATAAAATTAGTAGTATGAAACATTAAAAATCAATAGATTTACTTTAGTTTACTTTCTATGTTTGTTAGTTTGAGTTTAACTTTAATGTATTTTATCCATATTGGGTGATGCCTTATTTATATATCCAGTAGATTGGGCTAAATGATGGTCAGACAGCTGATAATGTATTATTTCTGAGTATGTTCTCAAGGTGGTTGCTGGATGTTAGCGAGATTATCACCAGAGCCTTATTCCACCTTTTTGTTTTGTTCAGTCCCTCAAGAGATTAGAGGGTTGAGTGATGCCTACCCAAAGTGTTGAACGTGAAAAGGTAGAATAAGGGTGAATTCTACCTCTGACTTCTTGAGTTGAGACATCCATCTTTTCTTGCTCTCCTACATCACAGCTCTTGGTTCTCAGGTGTTTGATCTGTGAGACTCACATCATCCCTGTCTGAACATCCTATCCACATGGCCATATACCTCACACCCAGTTCTCAGGGCTTTGAGGTCTGACTGACTTCCACTACTAGCTTTCCTGTTTCTATATTTTACAGACAGAAAAAAACTGTAAGATTTTGCAGGTTTCATCACTATATAAGTTAATTCCTATGACATTCTCTTATCTGTCTATCTGTTCTATTCCTTTATTGGATCTATTTCTTCAGAGAACTTCTGAAAAATACCAAACTCTACAAGGTAGATGAGAGGGATAATTTACTACAGTGTCATCTCTTAGGCAAAAAAAAAGACTTTTTCCCTCTCTCTTAAGTATACAAAAATCACTGATTTCAAAACACAAAAGACAATCAATGTATACTTAAGGAATACATTTTAAATTCATGACATTACTCGATAAGAATAGCTGCCCAGGTTCTAGCATGTAGAACATCCCTGGCACAGCTATCAGAATGCCTTCGGATTCACTCTTACCCATTGCTACAAGGCATTCCTGATTAAACGAAGATTGCATTCTGATTAGCACTCACACAATTTGGTTCTTTGTAGAAATGTACATTTCTGTTTGTGTTCTTCTTTTCTGAAGTCTTATCTCTGCAGCAGAATTTACTCAATATCCCTTGAGCTCTATCTGAGCATTAATAGTACACAGACTGGGATTTGCCAAGCATGAATATTCCATAAAGGATCTCAAGGATTCTGTAGTTCACTGAATCCATTGTCTTTGAGGCAAAATTTCAACATAAACACTGAGTTCTGTTCTTCTTTTGCAAAGCTCAGCAATAATATTAAACCCTGCCTATTATGAGTAAAAATTCTATTCATATATGTTCAAAGTTCAGCTAATTCATTTGCATTTCCTCTTCCCTTAGGTTCTTAAGGGCATTGGAACAAAAGCTTATCTTTTAGGTTATATCAACTAGAAAGACATCAACAATGGATTATTCAAAATAAGGCAATGCTTGGGGATTTAGCTCAGCGACCTGAGCACCTGCCTGGCGAGTGTGAGGTTGTGAGTTTGATCCCCAGTGCCACAAAAAAAAAAAAAAAAGGCAATGACGACAGTTTAGGCCAGTGATGGCAAACTTACTAGAGTTTTCAATGGTAACAAACAGCTGGCTGCAACACCTTTGCCACAGTCTTCCACCACTGGTTTAGACCATGATATAATTGAATATAAATCAGGATTTATTTTGCTTTCTATAAGACATTATATAGTATATAAGACAATTCCAGGTACTGAACATTTGTAGAGTCAGTAAAAGTTTGTTAATGGAATGAAGCATTGGTGACTCACCTATAGCCATTATACCAAATTCATCCATGTCATTTTTGTATGGGTCATAAGCATAGCCATTGTCATAAATTTGCAGTGTCTGTACTACTTCTATGCTACAAGGACAGAGCATGTGGCCTCTTAGCCTACAAGGCCTGAACAATCTGTCCCTTTGCAGAAACTGTTCCTTAATTCCTAGATAGGAAAATACTTGAAGATAGAAAAAGTAGTCATACTTTTGTGAACACATTGTAATGTAGTTATAATGATAGCATATTCAAAATTTATACTATCAATTATTTTGTCTACCATGACAATTGTCACAGTATTTTGTTGAGTGGGCAGTTGTTCTAGTTTTATATCTAGATGACCCCTAAAAACCTCATGTGCTCAAAAATTGGGCTTTTGGGTGGTGGACAGGCCATGGTGTGTGCTGGTGGGTATGCTAACTGGATCAGTACACTGCTTGGTTTGACATACTACTTGCTATGGGAAGGTTCACTGTGGGTATGAGTGAGACCAACCTATAGGCTTATATTCTGGATGAAAGGAAGACCTGCTGCTTGCTCCTTTCCGCTTGCCTTGCCATGGACTGTCTGTCCTCTGAAATGGTCTCTGCCATGCCACCCTGTCTGGGAACCTTCCAGCTATGGACTGAAACCTCTACAAACTGTGAACTAAAATAAACCCTTCCTCCTTTAACTTATGGGTGTCAGGTGTTTTTTCTCAGTAACAAGAAAGTAACTAATAAAACAGTATTATATGATTGCCTTTCCCTAGGATCCCACTTACACATTTGAGAATAAGAAGTCTCATCTAGATAATTCATAAGTTGTTTTCATCTCTGGCCCTCCTTCCTGTCACAAGCTTTCACATATTTGGGAATTCAGAGGTTGCATATATGATCACTTACTTGATTTTAACATATCTGAGGACCGCTAAGGGATGAGGTTTGACATTATCTTACAGACCTGATGAAAGATTTCATGTTTTTGCTTACACTAATCATATGGTTCCTATTGTTACTTTTAGGTCTTCATGTTTCTGCTCTCAAAACAACTAAGTGACTGGTCAGCTCTGTGGAAAGGAGATAATGCCATATTTTTTATCACATAGGTCATCTTTTTTTTGAAAGCCAAATTCTGTCAATTTATAAATAAAATGGAAAATCAGAATATATTTAGATTTTCTTAATTTTTATATTTGTAACCTGATCAATGAGATACTAATACAAGTAGACACCTTCTTTTTTCTATAAATGTATTAATTCATTCACTTTTCAAAACATATTAAATAGCTACTCTATGCCTAACACTAAACTATATATTAGAGATAGAAACACTAGGATAATACAAATTGCACCATGGTGAAATACTAAGTAATGAGTAAGATGCTAAATCATGAAGATTAAAAAGTTTCCACTAACTATTTAAGATAAGACTCAGGAAAAATGATGGTGAGTACATCTCCATTTGTCAATTTATAGATTCTGACCTGGTCTGCTTTATCCTCCTAAGAACTCAAATATGTTCCAATTTAGTTACATACAGAGCAAAAGAGTATTTCATGCTCACAATTATGAGTTTTCATATTCTCCTTCAGCTTCTGAAACAAAAATCATCACTAGGGACACAATCCTGACTTTAATTTAAAATGTCGTACTATATTGAATACAATGCAGGACAAATGGGCCACTTCTCCAGTACACTGATCTGCCTCAGTTTCCTGTTCTGGAACAAACACACTCTTTTATGATCAACTGGTATTGAGTGTTGCTAGGAGGTATAGCTCACTATAAGAATATCAGTGTCCCTACTGTAATTTATAAAACTTCCAATCTAATTTTCCTAATCAGCAGGTACGAAGTATTTTCTGTGCCATCTGTGTACATGAATTTAATCGATAATTCCAGTGTCAGTTGTGCTTCCTTCTTTGATACACATACTGAAGCCAGGCATCACCACCACCTTTGCTCAGAATCAATGAATCTCTAACAGACACAGTAGCTTTGCATTTAGGGAAAAGTCACTTATTACTTCTTTTACCAGTCATGGACAGCATCACAATCAAAGAAATGATAATGAGGAAAAAGATACGTGAGGAAAAGAAGCTCACTGCCCTTTTGGCTGAGATAAGGTGCAGTTGGGGAGGTGGAAGTATGGGAAGCAAGGAGGTTTAGGCAGGTGGTTCATGAAAGGTAAACTCCCTGTCCTATCTCAGACAGTGGGGCAACCATCTTTTTAAATCTGGTGGTGCTTTCCCTGAGTAGTGGCTTGGAGTCACAGGACTAGGATAGCAATATATTGTAGTAACACCTGAATACTTCACAGAATACTTTTTTACTTGAAACGTGATCAATGAGATGATAATAAAAGTAGAACACTGGTGTTTCTATGCAATTTTTTCATTCATTCATTCACTTAAAAAAAACATGTTATATAGGTAGTATGTAAGTTACTAAAGAATTTATAATAGACTTTTGCTAATCTGCAGTACCCTGACTCACCTCTGCAGCCTCCATACCACGTGCTCTCAGGCCAAAGCCAGTGTTGCTCTCTGTCCTGACTGCTCCTGTGGATATACATCCTGGCATTGAAAGCTCTATTCCCTTTTCCACTATATTCTTGAGTCTTTCAAATTTGTTCACTCTTCTGCTAGTTTTACATTATCAACATTCCTCTTACTCATTTTCTTTTCAGCTAAAAGGAAGAAAAGGAATTTCTAATGTAACTTCTATGTGCTTCCCGAGTCCTTTATCCATAGAAAAGGTGGTTGTGAGTGAAAACATATGGGTGATCAAAATGCAATTTTTCACTCTCTGGATTGATCAACCACAAGAGAAATCTCAAACTTTATACATCAAGCTTAAAATATTCAAACTGCAAAGATTCAGCCATAGACTTTTATACAGTTGTTCCCTGTGATGTCTGTAGTGGATGCACACACAATGCTTCTTCCCCAAAATTGCCTCTTAAGTTACCCTTATGTAAGCTCTTATTAATAATAACAACTGTGACTTATTAATTCCTTCTTTTGTTAAGGGTACTGTTCTGGGTGTTTTGTATGTACTAACTCAGTCCTCAGAGGAAGATCCTGTTATGATTGCTTTACATGTATTAACTCAGTATTATTCCCACTCTACTTTTTATGGCATTCAATATACAAAAAGATTAAGTAAATTGCTCCAGGTCACCCAGTTACCAAATGACAGAGCTCAGAGTTAAATGCAAGCAGTGTGGCTCCAGAGATCCCAGGTTCTTAACAATTGAACTGCTTTATTAACACCAGGACTCATTATACATCAAGTGTCTTCTTTTCTGTGTTATCTCATCCTTGAGAAACACATGTTTTCATGGTTTTTCTGGATAAGCAAAACTTATCTTTGTTGTACATTCATGTAAAAGATCACACAGACACAACTGTCTGTCTAGGTGCCAAGGGTGGCTTATAAAAGCTCTTATATTTCTCTCATAATTTAGGGTAACATTCAAGATCAATTTGAACTACTTTGGGCAATCGAATAAAGTGTATGCATAAAGGATACTGTGAACCCTAGTTACTTAGATAATAAGTGTTGAAGTGATAAGGTATGTGAAGATGTTTTGACTTGTACTGTTTAAATCATTCCAAGCATGCTTCTTCTCTTCTACATTGCCATATAAACTGTATGATAATTCTGCCACCCAAATACTATTGTTTTATGAAATACAGGTTCTATACTTTGATGATCTCATATTGACACAGATTCCCCAATATATGGAATACATGTTATGTATATTAGATATGTGTATGATGACATCTCAAACAAGCCCAAATTTGCTAAGAGAAATCTGTGCTCTATTTACCTTTACTCTGTTCCCAGAATACCACCCAATATAACCTGTGGCCTAAAAACAGAACAAAACTAAGCAGTTTTAAGCTGTCTCTACACTCTATAATTTTTAATCACATTCTGATGCAAATTGTGGGGAATTTTGAAATGCCAAGTCAAGCATGGCTGGGCATGAAACATTATCAAACTTTAGGGGAATCCATATTCACATGAAACATTGAGAAGCATTCAGATTATTGTAGCATTTCAGAATGCTCATCTGATTTAAAATTTTTCTGCTGTATTTTTCTTTGAAAGGAATGATGAATGAGCATATATTATTTGGGGCGAATTCTCCAGAAACTATAATCTACAACTACTGCATTTATCTGAAACTCTGTCTTTTATTTTAAAGGTCATGGCTGTATAATTCTTATTTTTAGCAAGCAGAAATATTTTTCAAACATGTAGCCTAATTTTATTGTTCATTTTTAAATATTCATTTTCTATGTGATAGGCTAGAAATTTGAAATTCAAATTACTTCCTTTCCTTTTATTCTTAGTAAAATCATCTATGAGGAAAAGTTGCAGTTCATTTATAACAAAAACAAATAAAAAACTTCACAACTCAACATGAACTAATTAAAATTATTTGCAAGCTGACACTTACAGATGAATAAACTATAAATTTCAGTTGCAAAACTCAGATTCTTTATAGTTTATTTTAGGAAAATTATTCATCTACTGAGTCATTGACTCACAGACCTGAGAAAAACACATTAAAGTTCACCTCCTACAAAGTCCTCGTATTATCAGTGTGATCTGGAATAGTTACTCAGCAAGTACAAGGTCATTTTCTGGTAAGTTGCAAAGTTAGAAATCAAATTAATGTCTATTACTTCTAAGTCTTTTGCACTAATAAAAACTAAGTCAAGTCATACCAGAGATGGAATAGATCCAGAATTTCATGACCAAGATCTAAACAGGGGACTCTGTTTCTAACCCAAGAACTAGGGTTACAAGGAGTGCTATGTCTCCTGTATGGTCACTGATTTTCAGTAACTATTCAGTGTTTCCATTAATCTTTTGCAAGAAGTTCAGTGGCAGAGTGCCATTTTTCTATGAAAAGGTATCACCATTTTTATCAACTGATGCATTCGGACTGTAAATATGAAGCACGTTTGATATGAAGTTTCTTCTTATAAATATCCAGTCATTGATGACAGTGGTCACAAGAGAAACATGACACACCCATTTTCCTCCTCAATTTTTGATTCTTGTACCAGTCTCATAGGGCTGTCTTAACAGTGTACCACAAACTGGGCAGTTTAAAGCCACATAAATTTATTTAGGTTTCTGGAAACTAAATCTGAAATCATGGTGTTGATGGGGCCATTCTCTCTCTCTAGG
>RJWT010024798.1:0-16358 GCA_004365215.1 Cuniculus paca | reverse complement strand
CCAGACTCCTGACACCCCCTCCAGAGACTCGCAGGAGCGGGTCCACGGCCGGAGCCCGCGCTCACCCGCTAGCAGCTTCCGCACGCGCTGTTTCCTAGGCGACCGCACCCTCCCCGCTCAGCCGCCAGCGCGCGCCCCCTGGCGGCCACGCGGGGAAGTCCGCCGGAGGGCCGGCGTCTTCGTGCGCGGTCCCCGCCGGCCGCCGCGGCGACCCCGGAAGGGTAAGTGTGTGGGACGCGGGGCGCCGCTCAGCCTCGTGTCCGCCTCGCGGCGTGGGGCCGCCAGCACGCGTGGGTGGGCTCGCAGCCGCCGACCCCTACCCTGTCCCGCGGCGGCCTCCCGGGCCCGGTTGCCACGCGCGTTCGTCGGGCGTTAGCGCGGCAGACCCGGACGCGACGCGGAGCCTGCGGCCCTTCTCGCCCTGTTTGCTCCTCAGCTTCAAGAGAAGAATAAAGATTCAGTGTCCCCCTTCTTTTAACTTTTGGCAGATCCTTTTTCATTCGAGGGAGGAAAAAAAATCCCCACCTTGAGCTTTTCCTGGGGTCCTCCCGCTGAGGACCGCGCCCCGCCCCCACCTCCACCCCCATCCCGCAGCCCGAGCGCGCGGGCGGACGCGAGGCTCCCGGAACGTGGTTTCGCATCTTTCCATTTGTCTTTTAAAAAACATTTTTTAAAATTATTATTCTTGCTGTCAAGAATGTTAATAGCCCATTAAAACCTTAGAACGAAGGGAGACAATGCGAATATGAATTGGCTTTTGGTGAAGGGAGTTTTTGTTATCACTAAAATTAACATTTTGAAATAACTTATTCTCCACCTCCCTTTGTTCTATCAGTGTTACATATTTATGAAGTAATTTGCTGTGATCTGCACATCGATAGTTTTTTACTCACTTGGGCTTCCCTACAGTTAAAACCATAGGTCAAATTACGGAACAAACTTGTTAATGTGCAAGTGGAAAAGAAAAAGGACTACCACCAACATTTTTTAAAGCGTGGAGATTTTTTTTTTAATGGAAAACAGTTTGTGATTTTTTAGCACTTTGAATTCATTCCCACATCATTTCCAACAAATCTTAGGCCTGCTTCTTTTACGAGAGCCTGGGCACATGATCAAATATGTACTTTTACCCCATCATTTATCTCCTGCTCAGTTTTTCTGATGCTGCTTGCCAGGTGGTGGTCAAACAGTGAAGCCAGAAATGAACCATTTGCCGAGTTTCCTCATTTGACCTTGATTTTCTGTTAGCCTTGCTGTCTTCCATGATGCACAAATAAAAAATAGGAACATATCTATAGTAGACAAAGCCAATTATGCTGTTTTTAGCAAAACCACAGGAAAAGAAAATCTAACAGGTTACACTTTTTAAAAAATTACTGGAGTCTTTTTTTCTCAACAATATGATTTTTTAAAAATCATGAACACACTTAATTTTGCATTATTTTCACCTGTTTTCACTGGAGATTACTAATTCTGCAACAGATTGTAAAGCAATCAACCAGATATCAATGTTAAATATCATCATAATTTCTGGTTGCCTGAACTAGAGATTAAATTTTTGGTTCAAACATCTAGTACATCAGACGTCTTACTGATGACAAATCTACTCTTGAGAAATAGAAAAGCCGTGCTACAACTTATCCAAAAACTTTGTTCCTGTTAGATTTGAAACCAATCAGTACTTTGCTGAAAAATATCATAAAACAAAATGAATAGTCTCTCAAGAAGAAAATAGTTTATGCTACCTTTAGGAAGACAGGGTGAAAAATTCAGAAGGATAATATTTTGACCCAGTGTCCGCTGCCATGTTGCAATATTACAAAATGGGATGGTTTCCCACTTTATATGTAAGGGTCATAGTTTTTCCTCTTAAATCCACTTCCTTGTCTTCATCTTGTCAATCTAAGTTTAATTTGAATAGCCAAACTCTGGGAGGAAAAAAATCACATCTGTCTTTTCCCCTTCACCTCCTCTGTGTAACTAAGTTTTAAATTACTTTTATCATCTCTGTTTTCTGTGAGGTAAGAAGAACCCAGGATGGTAGCTGGAGTCAGTTGCACGTCCCAGTAACATGGGCCAGGTGATATGAACTGTGACTTGAAGTAAAGTTTTAGCATGCGATATCATGAGAGCATATTTTAAAACTACTTAAGCATGTAACAATTCATATAACGTGCTTACAGTAGTTTTAAAATATGTCCAAAAAAGGCTAAACATACAGTCATAGAATATGCCAGAAAATTCAGAATATACGTATGTGGTCAGTTGGCTAAGTTAACAAGGCAAGAATAATCTTTTCAATCTTACTGTACCCATTGAGTGTCTATTTGGGAAAAATATGAAATGACCCTAAACAAAAATCGTACAAAAAATTAAAGTGACTTAGACCTGAACATGAAAGTTAAAACCATAAAACATCTACAGTAAAACCGAAGAAAATCTTAGTGACTGGATTGGCAAAGATTTCTAATACAGGACTCAAAAAGAATGCTTCAAAAAAAGAAAGAAAAAAAAAAAAACCAGACTGTACATAGTGAAAGGCAAGCCATGATCTGGAAGAAAATATTTTTAATACAGATACCTGACAGAAGTTTGTTATCCAGAATTTATAAACAACTCTTAAAACTCAGTAATAAGAAAACAAAACAACTAATTACAGATATCAAAAGATTGGAGCAGGCACCCCACAAAGAAGATACATTCATGACCAATTAGCCATGAAGAGATGTTCGACTCCATTATAGTCATCAGGGAAATGCAAATTAAAGCCACAATGAAATACCATTACCCACTCACTGGAATGACTCAATTTAAGAAGGCTGAAAGTATCACGTGTAGATAAAGATACAGAGTAACTGGAACTTTGGTATATTGTTTGTGGAAAAATAAAATGATTCAGCTATCTTGGAGACAATTTGGTAGTCTCTTATAAAATGTACAATGCATGGTCTGGCAGCCCCACTCCTAGATATTTGCTTAGGAGAGATGAAAATGAATGTTCATAGCAGCATTATTCTTAATAATCTAAATGTGGAAACAACCCACATATCCAGCAATAGGCAACCACATAAACAAAAAGTAGAATATCCACGTTATGGTTTGTATGCAGATGGCCCCCGCAAGCCTCATGTAGTGATGGAAGCGGGCTGAATCCAGCGTTTGTGATTGACTCCTTGTCTAGGGCTGGGATTGGCAGTGTGAGTTCTGCACCCACCCAGGGGTGGAGCCAACATACAATGTAAGGTTGGAAAAGGGACATGTTTTCCTCTTTTGCACGCGGTTGGCGCTTGCTGCTTGCAGCCGCCATGAACAGCTGCCCCTTAGCCACGCCACCCTGCCTTGGAATCAGCTGAGTATGGACTGAAACCCCCAGAACTGTAAGCTAAATAAACTTTTCCTTGCTTCACTTTGGGTGTCAGGTGTTTATCTCAGCAACGAGAGGAAAGTAACCAAGACACCACACAAATAGAATACCACTTAGCAATCAAAAAGGAATACACTATTGATGTATGCAAAAACATAAGTCTCTGGAGAATTTAGCTAAGTGAAGGACCCAAGTGTAAAAAAGTATGTAAAATTCTAGAAAAGCTCGAAAGCAGATCAGAGGTTGCCTAGTACTGAGATGTGTGGGGTTTGACTGCAAGGGGGCAGGAGAGAATTTTTTTTGGAATAAAGATAATATTTTCATTGTGGGAGTGCTTATAAGGTACATGCATTTGTTAAAACTCACTGAAATATATATTTAAATGAGTGCCTTTTATTGCATGTAAATTATGTCTCAATAAAGTTAATTTTTAAAAGTCATTCTGTGCCACCCTTTTTGTCAAGATACAGAGTCACAAATCCCTGCGCAAGAACATAGGTGGTCTTTTGACTGCTTCAACTAATAGAATGTGGTGGAAATGACTACATATTATGCCCAAGGCCATCATTGAAAAATCATGGAAACTCTACTTGGATCTTATGTAATACTTGGTATAGACGAAGTGAGCTGTTATGTAAGAAGTCTATCTCCTATGGTACAGTCATGCTGGAGACGCCAACTCTTGGCACTGTGGTCAACTTCTAGCCCATAAAATCCCAGACATACAAGTGAAGTCATATTGGATCTGCACTAGCAGCCCATCTTCAGCTAAGTATTGCTTAATTGAGCTCTTTGTGCCATAAAGAGTGAGAGATATAATAAAGTTGTAGTTTTAAACCAGTTAGCTTTGTTAGTATATTAATTATCTGTTACTCCAAAATTTAGTGATTCAGGACTATATTAAAAATATAGAGTATCTCATAGTTTCTGTGGATGAGGAATTTGGGAGCAACCTAACTGAGCAGTTTTACCTTGCTGTATCTTAGGAGATTAGTTTTTGGACTGATTCTGTCTGCCTGAAGGAGCTTCCAGTCTAAGGAGAAAAAATGGCCATCAAATCAGTAGAAATTACAGCACAGTTAAGAGAACCTTCAGCACTGGGCAGAGAAGCAGGGTGCTAAGGAAAACCTAATTCAGACTCAAATCAGAGAACAATTCCTAGAAGAAATCAGGTCTAAATTGATACTTAACAATGAAAAGGAATTAGGTTAGGGTATTGGGTGGGAGGGTCTGGGACAGAGTACATAGCACATACAAAGGCAGAAAAGCAAAAATGAAAATGGCGAGTTTCTAATAGAGCTAAAGAAATGAGGCCAAGGCAGAAGCATCACTGTGACTTCAGGGTCAGCCTACACTATGTAGCAAGACCCCATCTCAAAAAAAAGAAAGAAAAAGAAATCTACTCTGGTCAGGTGATAGGTTCCCAGAGATGAGAGAGGACCGAGACGGGAAGATAGAGAAGCAAGCAGGAGCAGATCACATGGGTTTGAGCCATGTTGAGGAGGAGAGGCTCAGTCATGATGACTGAAGTTTACTCTGGCTGCTGCGGAGAAGGGTGGGAAGGGTCACCGCAGGATCAAGTTGCAGATGGACTCCATTGACTATGGTTCCAACCTTGCTTTTGCCTAAGGGCCTCTCACTTGGGAACATGTCCCAGGCCCTACCTTTGCAAGATACAAGTGACTGGCAGAAAGAATGACCTCATCTCTCTGGCTCAAGTTGTCAGTTTGCATAATCTCTGAAGGATCCTATGACTCAGGTGAGATGCCCACCCCCACACTAGGAAGTGCCTATGAAACTCTACCATCACCACATCGGTAAACATAGTAAAAGGACTAGAACATAGGGAATAACACTCCCTCACATCTGGAGGATGAAGCAGTAAGAAATTCTAATTTCCAGCTTTTAAGAGCTGGATTTGTTTGTGCAAGGGAACATAAAAGTACATTGTTAGGAATATCTGCCAGTATTAGCAAACCTAACAGTACACTACATTTTCTGAATAAGAGGAATAATGATGTGAATTATTCCCTACATGTTTCACGTGTTTTGGGTACATCGTTTACTTTTTACACTGTACACTAGCTAAGGAAACTACTGCCAAAAGGCCACATTATGTTACTCCGTTTAAATGTCCCGAAAAAGCAAATCTACAGAGACAGAAATTGAGAGACCAGCTAGGGCTATGTACCACAGAATCACCAGCAGGGGGACCACATGGGGAAGGAGCTGTGAAGCACGAGCAGCTGAACAGGGTATTGTAGAGACAATAATCTTTCGACATTGAAACAGGAAGATTTTGCTATTGAATGCACCTAATTTAGGGAACTTCCACTGTAGAATCTGGTGCTGAGAGATACAGCCTACAGAACTACACTTTGTTAATGCTTTCTTTTAGATCATGAAATTTCAGTCTGTGTGGGTTCCTCTGAAGCTAATTCCTAGTTATGTGGCCTTTGACAACTGACTTTGCCTGTCTGCACTCCCATTTCCTCTTTTATAAACTGGAGATTGCATTGCATGCCTCTCAGAACTGTTCTGAAGACTAAAAAAATGCCTTATACAATTCCTGGAGTATAGTAAGTTTTCAGTAACTATTAGTTCTTTCTTGTACCCCTTATAAAATATATGCAAATGCCAGAGGGTAGGAGAAAATGGATTTCTTCAGGGTCAAATTTCTGTGTGACTAGAGAGTGTCTGTTCCACTCAGTATCTATATCTGATGAGATCCAAATATATATCTTCAGCAAGCTCTGGACTCATATATCCAGCTACCTACTCAGCATCAATTGGCTGGCTCCTCATGCCCCAAACTCATTACCTCTCAGCCCTCCAATTTGTTCCTCCTCCTAAAGGCTGTTTCCCTACTTAGTAATTGTAGTTCTTGACAACCTTCAAATTTTGTCAGTCTATCCAGAGATTTTGTAGATTGAGCCCACTCTTTAATTTTTATTCAAAAATCTTTGTTGAACAGGCATTACAAGCTAGTCTTCATCTTTATGTCTTTTCCCTAGTGCAGTTTCGAGTCTTCTGTCTTGACTGAAGAAATAGCTTCTCACTTAGTTGTCTGAATTCCATTCCTTTTCCACATTCTACTACAAACTCCCTTGTGTAAGGCCTCACATGGCTTCCCATAGAGCCCATAGTAAAGAATTCCTGACATGGTGGAGAAGGCCCTTCAAGATTCAGACTAGCCTTGATCTGGGTCAAGTCTCTGTGTTACTTGCTTCAGTCATCGGTTGGGTTCTCCCAGATACATGTTTTGAAATTGTAGTTTGGCTGCAAGTAGTATATTTGGGAAGTAATCTCAGAAAGCTCTGGTAGAAATATTGGGAAATG
This sequence comes from Cuniculus paca, assembly GCA_004365215.1. Classification (NCBI taxonomy): domain Eukaryota; kingdom Metazoa; phylum Chordata; class Mammalia; order Rodentia; family Cuniculidae; genus Cuniculus; species Cuniculus paca. The sequence continues at coordinate 9,655 of RJWT010024798.1, read as the reverse complement.
AGGCAGGAGGACAAAGAATCCAATTCAGGATGTGTTAATAAACAAGTTATTAGGAGATTGGGTGATGGATCTGGTTTCTTTGGGAACTCTGGAGAAAAGCATAGAAAAATCTCAGACTTAATCCCACCAGAGGGTGAAGAGGGTGGGGGTGGGGGTTACTTAGCTCTCATTTGTCATTGGTTGAGGACTGATTACCCAATACTTATGGTTTGCGAGGGTGTGCCTATCCTTCCTCACCGTGGGAGCAGAGTTCTCACCCAGGACTGTCACTGGTGGTTGCTGGACAAACCATTTGGCTTGGCGGGTGAATGCTGGAGAGAAATGATCAAGGTACTAGGGATTCCACTATCATGCTCAGAGGACATTTTATCTCCACTTTGTAGCTCTCCTTACCCTCAAGATGATTCATTCCATGTCAGTCCTTCTAGCTCATCTGTTAACTCTGTGAGGGCATAAACAAAATGTCTCTGCTTCTTCACCAGTATACTAGCAGGGCCTAGCACAGAGACTGACATGTAAAAGGAACTCAAGAGCTATTTTGTGAATGTTGTGATAAATGAACAAAGGACTATCCTTCCCAGAGAATGACCCAGGCTGTGTCATGCTGGGTATCTGACAAACTACGCATGCATAATAAAACCGCTTAAGTTCTTGTGACATTTGAATTCACGTAAGTTACTGGTAAGTCTTAATAGTCAATTAAGGGCCTGTTAGGCTTTCTAAATAAAGCTTAGGATACAAAGTTTTATCCCTTTGCAAGCAATATATTCTTAGTACTTTTTTTTCCTGGATCCAGACCTCTGCACACATTGCTACTGGGTTAGAGAAGATGAAATATGCACAGCCTGAATTAACAACAAACGAGCTCTGCTTTGTGGCCTTCTAGAGGTGGCTCCCATCTGCTCACCAGCATGGATGTGAACAGGTGGAATGCACAAGGGTGGTGTCTGGAGCTTAGACTTTGTCCTGTCAACTCTGGGGAGATCTTTCCAGCATGCTCAGGGCAAAACTTTGGAAAGATTAATAAAGCAGGAGCGGAATGGGGAGAGACTAGATGCTGGGAGGCAAGATGGGTGGAAGAAGGCCTGGAAAGTGTGACTGGCAAACTTTTAAGGGATGTGACACTGTTGATCAGTGGGTCACTACAGGTTGGGGGGACAGAGGAATTGCTTCAGTGAATGAATTGTAGTATAAACAGTCTGCAAATGTAGTTTAGCTTGTTAACTCACTCAGGATCCTTTTCCTGTTACTTTATCTTTGAAGTTATTTCCTAAAGCATTAATGAGGTGTTTATGAGAAAAGCAGTAAGCAATCACAGAAGTTCACTGCTAACAGTGAAGAAGGCAAGTTCCCACAGCTTTTCAAGGCATTTATATTTGGATGTGCATGGCATGATGCATGGATATGCCCTGTATGATTTTCTCTGAAATGAATAAATGTGCTTCCCTTAAAACTTTAAGGTAAAAAAATCCTTTCAGCTATTTTATATCTTGATTGTGGCACTGGCTTCATGAGTGTATACCTATGTCAAAATACATATGATTATTATATGTATGAAAATTATCTCTCTAGAGAAAATAACTTTGTGCAACAGGAAAAATGGATACATAATTACCCTCCCCCAAATAAAAGCTTTCTTTCTGGCTTGATCAGGTCTTCCTCATTCACAAATTCCTGTCCCAGTGCCTGAATATAAGGGAAAATACAATACCATTTTTCATTATCACTTGTTTTTGCCCCAGACAGTTGTGAGAGGTTGACAGGTTTTAGCAACTGTAGTTCAACACTTCTAAAGGGTTAAAATAGTGGTTCTCAATAAGAGTGATTTTGTCCCTCTGGGGCCCATTTGGCATTGTCTGGAGAAATTTTAAATTGTCAAGACTGGGCAGTGGGAATGGGTGTACAACTGGTATTTAGTACACAGAAGCCAGGGATGCCACTAAACATTTGCAATGCATAGGATAGCCTCTCACAACCAACCTAAATTTCACTAGGACCGAGACAGAGAAACCCCTGGTTTAGAAAAGACCAGTTACATGAAGAGAGATATTGTTAAGGGCTAGCAGAAGGTAAAGAAAAATGCTCCATCATCACTTACCCATTGCTTATCTGCTCTTATAAACCATCAGAAGCTTCCTTCTGAGGGAGGACTAATCATTATAATGTGTACTTCTCCCAAGTAGATATCAGGCCTGGAACCGTTGTGGTAGCCAGAGGCGCTGGTTCTGGAGTAACCTAAGTTTAATTTTGTTGTCAGCAATGATCAGAAGTAGCTCCACAGGTTTCTCTACTTCACCATTTTGACTTAAAAAGAATGTGTTTAGGAAAATGGGGGGAATGGTGTTGGTCTGCCAGCACTGTCACCACACAACACCATGAATTGAGTGATTTAAACAACAGATGCTTATTTTCACAGTTCTGGTGCTGTCAGGGCTGGTGCTGGATGAAGGCTCTCTTCCTGCCTTGAGAATGGCCATCGCCTTACTATGTCCTCCCGTAGCCCCATCTCCAAATACAGTCCCTTTGTGAGCTAGAACTTCAGCATATGAATTCTGTCCATAATGGAAACATGGCAAATAAAGATGAGATACAATAACAGAATTTGGAGCCTGATTCTTTAAGTGAAAATTTAAAGAATGCACATTGACCATCTGAGGAAAATTTAGAATTTTCTCTCTTACCCATTTTTGGGGATAATTTCAGAAAGCAGCAAAGGGTTGAAACTAAAAAATATGAAGTTTTATAGTAGCGAAATCATGAAATGGTTGGAAAATGAGTCACTTTTGAGAGTTTTTTTTTAATACCAGGAAGAATTTATGTCTGTGTGTATGTCTTGTGCCATTGTCTATTATCCAAGACTATATGTATGTATATATTTATATATAATACACATATATTTCCAAAGAGATTTAAAATCACTTTTATCACTTTGGAGGAATGGAGTATATATTAGTAAGTTTTTATTAAATGTAATATATATATATCTCAATTATTAGCCAGAAACAAGTTTTCAAAATTACTAGTTTTTACTTTTTACATAACTTAGCTCTTTCTTCTTTTTTTCCACCCCCACTACTGGGGATTGAACCCATGGAGTGTTAAGCTACATCTCCAGTCCTTTTCATTTTTCTCTTTTTAAAGTTTTGAGACAGGTTTTCCTAAGTTGCCTAGTTTGGCGTCCAACTTGTGATCCTCCTGCCTTGGCCTCCCAAGGAGCTCTGTTTACATGTGTGTGGCATCACACTCCCCTTCCTTCTTGTATCATATATGTTAAGGACCCTGGTCCATATCTACACTGAGAACTCTGAGATATTAGAGGCCTTGATTGCAAGGACATCCCTGAGTGCTGTGGGAGAAATAGTAGAAGACATTTAAGGCTAATTACCATTTTCCCAACATATTATTATCACAATTATATATGTATATATATCTCACAGTATTAGCGCTACATATAACTATAACTATGAGATTGAAAGATTTTCAGTTCAACATGACTGACTTTATCTCCTCTTCCTACTGAATGTTGGATGGTGGGGAGGGGAATGTTAATTCACAGTGAGAAAGACTAGGAATGGAGATAGCAGCAAATGGGAAATTTCAGAAAAAAATTTTTGGACAGTAAAAAATTGGTAAAGGAGAGAGGATTTTGAGTAGAGAAAGTTACTGTGTGAATAACTGTAGAGGACATAGGGTTTTAAATGGCACTGGAATCATGCTTTAAAGATGTATAGATTATTCTCAGTTCTACTTCAGTGTCACTGTTTTTTGCTTTATTGAAATGTAATTAATATACAAAATTGCACGTTTTATGCAGCCAACCGTAAAGGTTTAGACATGTCCATCCATGATATCGTAACCACAACCAATGTGCTAAAAATATCCCTATCTCCAAAAAAATTTGTTTTTTCTCAAAGCTGGTTTAAAAAAAAAAAAGAAAAGCTACCAACAATGAATGGAATAGAATGGATGAATTAAATCTGGTATTTAGGAGTAAAGTTCAAGTCATTTAATTTTTTTATCCAAAAGCATTTATTCTCATTGTTTGGCTTCAATTTGAGGACAATTTAATTGTTTCTCTGACAGTTCTTTTTCTTGGAAATTTGCCTTGCAGTTTGACAAAACATCAATGTCGTTACTGCAGAACTCCACTCCTTAAGTGTAAATATTTGCTAAAGGTTAATGTTGTTTTGACAGTACAAAAAAGAACATATCTACATTTCAGAATTTCATATCCTGAAAATATGTATACAGATTTGGGTATTTTTTTTTTACTTTTTGGCTGGCATCCTTCATAGATCTGATACAGGTGAGTTTGGGCCTCTTTCTGAAGAATGACTGCTTAAATATGCATTTGACACACCACATATTCATGCATGATTCAACAGTCTATATTTCTGCTACTGTTAAGACAACAACAATCTGTACTATTTATTTATGAACAGCCATCAAACTATATTTCTTAACACCCTGAAAATCCTTGGTAGTATGAGAGAAGTCTGTATAAAAGGTAAGAAGAAGGCTACTAGGCTGCTCTCCCCAGCAAGACTTGTTTTTATATGTGTTTTATATGTCTACTGGTGTTCCAAGTAGATTTTTAAAAAATATATAGTCTTCCATTGCTTAAAATAAAAGTTTGAAATTCCCATATATCAGCCTAAACTTCTCATTTTGCAGGTTGGAAATGACTTGTAAATATCAAGTAATTTGTCCATATTCACATCCAACTAGGGCTAGAAGCCAAATAGTTCTCTCCATAATTGGTCCACTTCCCTATGATTGGGATAAAAATTAAGTCTTCCAGTACTGTATAGTGTTTTATCTACATCCATGGTTCTCAAACTTCAGGGTGTATATCAGGACCACCTGGAGGACTTTTCACAGATTTCTGAATCCAGCTCCAGAGTCTGTGATTCAGTGAGACTAGGGCAGAGGTCCAACAATTTTCATTAATTAATTTCAGATGATGTTGATGCCACTTTACTTTGAAAACCAGTGGTCTACAGGATACCAAACAAGCTAATTGAATTGGCCACCTAATTATACACTTCATTAATTTTATTTCATTCTGGGATAATGGTGAAGGGAAATTCCTTCTTCAGAATTTGTAACCCCATTGCTTTAGCCATGTCACTGACGTTCTATCACATCAAAGATCCTAAGCTCTCCATGTAGCATATCCAGGCTGATGCCTGGATGTATTGGGGACCATGAATTCACAATGGCTAATTTTGTATCCTTCCCTAAGGGATAAATGGAGGCTTGGGATTATGGTATCACCCTTTTGAGATTTTCCATTAATTCTTTTGGGATGGGCCATCCTCTCCCACCCACTAAGACTGAATAAACTAAAACTACTAAAATGAAAAAGAACACTCCAGAGCAAGATCCTTCTTAGCATGAAATCAACTCCACCCTCATGAGTCTTCCCGGGATTATTCGTTGCCTGCAGTGTCATCAACCTCTGAATCTTCCAGTGACCTGGAATTTTCTGCTAGCCCCTCCTATCATTGTATGCACCCATTCCATTGTACACACCCAATAAATAGTGGAGTATCTGGGTCTTTGCCCATCCTAAGGCATTGACCTCCTGGCCCCCCATCGTGCATTACTAAATTTGTCTGTTTCTTATTTTATCTTTCACAATACTCCTCCTACAGGTAGTTGGGGATCTTGGCCAGGCCCCCAATATGGATACATTCCCTTGTTCACTTTTCAACTGACCTCAGTAGTGAGCGGTTCTGTCACAACACTACCACTTTTCCTTGAGGCTAGCACTTCTGTCTGTGACTTTCTTCAGCCCACAAGAGCTTGCTCAGCTCACAAGTGTTGTGGGGAGCAACAGACTTAACACACCTATTTCTCAGGGGCACCCTTCAAACCATGAAGAGAGGAATCTGAGTCTGAGGATAAAGACTAACTTTCCGATTGCACAGCAGAGGAATTCTGAAGCTTGTTCAAATGACCTCTCAGTGTCGCTAGTCAGATGGAGCCTTACTTTTTCACAGAAGTAACTCACTCATCAACAATCTTTTTATTAGTATTTCTTCTTTTCTCTACACTTCCTCCACTTTATTTGTGCTTCCTCGGATGGCCTCCTAAATAAATACCTACATCCCAAGTTCTTGTTTCAGGGTTAGTTTTTAGGGGGATGAAAACTAGGACACTCTAAGTTCTTCCTCAACCTGAAGGAAGTAGCAGTTGCTCTTATTCGACTTCCAGTTATGCTCCCTAGGGTTTTATTCACAGGTCTTGGGCTGGCATCAGACAGAATTAACCATGACTTGCGTGGTGATGATGATACTGAGGGATATCTGGGATCATGAACCTTGGCTATATACCCCTTTAAGCAGGACAACCATGAACAAATTTTGTTGTCTTCATGGTCTCAGCATCCTTGTTTATAAAATAGCATTGCCTCCAATTCTTACCATAGTTGTTCTAAAGGGCTACTGAGAGGATCAAATGAAGTTATGTATGTGAGCATATTTTGTAAATTGCTAAGTCCTACTTAATTAAAAGGGATTATTGTGGGAGAATTTATCATTCCAGGTACTTTTCCTTTGTAACAGTTGCCAAAGATAGGTAGAGATAGAGAATGTAGATAGTTAAATAGTCTGTAGTTTCTTCCTTAGAGGGATGCAAATATAATTTTTCTTTTTTAATTAAAAGCCTGTTTATTAAGGTGAGTCACTCTAAATAAAATGATGCTTAAGCAGGGACTTGAATTACTAGTTGAATCATTCTACAAAGCTTGTTAAAGAAATGTTTGGGTAACACTATCTAAAGAGATAATTGGTTTTTCTTAACAATTTACTGCCCACGTACTAATAAAGAGAGTCAATTTTGGAATATGTTGATTTACATTTTTTAGCTGGTTGCATATTCAGAAAAGTTTCAGTGTAACATTAATTCATGTTTATTTGGCTTTTTTTCCTGTCAGATGGTACTTCTGGGAGAGATTAATTTATTCACAACAGAACTAGCTGAGAAAAACCAAGCAGCATGTTTTATGGCTATATTTTGTCATTAGAGAAGTCATGAATAATTCCTTGTGCAACTTTTAGAAGACTACTAGGAATGTCAAATATGATTACTGAAGTTAGAAGGTAGTCAAATTAAAAACCTAATTAACTCCAAACCCTCACAGTAGCAGAAGGTTAGGATGATGTCTGAAAACTGTCACCCTAAGCAATAGCTATCTACCAACAACTCTCAGTTGTCACTTTTGAAGGTAGCTATCACTTGGACCTATAATATCTATTCTAAATGTGTGTATTCTAAATTTCTAAACACATTCTTACCATTACTTCCACTTAACACTGTTGTGGTCCATTCAGCGCATTCAGGAGAACGCATTGCAGCTTGACAAGAATCTATTTATAACCGTGCCGTATGTGAGTGGAGGGTTGTCAGCATTCATGAACTGCAGAGCTAGGTAGGTGGCTAGGGAACAAGCTTCCTTAGCATGCTCATTCACTCATTCAAAAAAAGAGATAAATACCCAGAGCTTACTATTTATCTGGCATCATGCAGAACACAGTAAACAAAACAGGCCTTGCTAAGATACACAGATATGGAAGAGTTGGGTGGGCAGGAGTATCAGTGGAGGACAGAGTGGCATGGAGGATAGCAGAAAATGTTTCAGATAGAAATGCATGTTGGATGGTGCAGAAGCATGTTTCTGAGCACTGAAGAAAGTCTATGATAGCTATAGTTGAAAGAGTCATGTAGGTAGTAAGGTGAGCTGGTATCAGGTCATGGAGGACCTTGTCAGCATGGCCCTTTTTCCCTGATCTGTGTAAAGTTAGGACCAGTGCAGAGCAGGGCTTCTCAAGACTATTCCATGGAATTCACTGGTGTCTTGGTTACTTTTCTCTCATTGCTGAGACAAAGTACCTGATGCCCAAAATGAAGAAAAGAAAGGTTTATTTAGCTACAGTTTGTGGAGGTTTTAAATCCATACTCAGCTGACTCCAACACAGGGTGGTGTGGCTGAGGGGCAACTGTTCATGGTAGCTGCAGCAGATACCAAAAGTGACAAGAGCAAAAGGGTAGAGGGGGGAACAAAGATTTCCCTCTCGTATATTGTATGCAGGCTACCTGCCCCAGGGCAGGTGCAGCACTCACACTGCCAATCCCAGCACTAGACAATGATCCAATCACAAATTCTAGATTCAGCTGCCTTTGAAAGCCCTCCATGACCACATCCAGACATAAACCATAACAACTGGGTTGTATCAAAGGAACCCAGAAATTCTGGGGAAATTGGCAGTGGAAGTGAATGGCTATAGACTCCAACTTCTGGCTCAGTAGGAATAGTTTTGCCAATATCCATTTCGAATGTTGAGGATCTAGGACCGATAGCACTGGAAGACCTGGCTGTAGGGATTTTTTTAAAAAAATGAAAACCACCAGGTCCCCTTCAACTCTGATGTCTTCAGATAATAGGATTCTTTATCACTCTCCTGGAACAAAGGTACGTTGGTTTCAGGGGCCATTGGCTTACTATCTACTGAGAAGCAGCCTATTCCTGATTAGAAACACTCAAGGTTATTTATTATGTGAACTGGATTTTCTATCCTGTTTTTCACAGACCTTTCAAAAATGGCACCTGAGGTTCTCACTTTCCCACCTTCATTATTGTCTTTATGTCATCAGGAGAGATTACCCTTCCAGCAAGCCTCCTACTGTCTTCATAAGGCACAATGTGTATAGTGCTGAGTCTCTCTCAACTGTGAACACATGGCCAGGAAACACATCCACTTACGTACTGAAGCGGGTGAGGGTGAGGAGCAATCACTCCTGAAGTGAGAACTCATCCTCTGTCTTAGCCAGAAGAGGCTCAGTAAATACCAGAGAGCTGTCTACCTTTTGTTTCTCTGTGGCCTCTTGTTCTTTAGGCTGTGGCTCTCTCCGCCAGCATAACTGGTGTAGGTTCTCTTTCACCTGACCCCTTCAGACTTGACCTCTTATCTTCATGATATTTACACGTTGCCTTCAGTCTAGGCTGCTGCTCTGATGCTTTCTTGCTCACACAGACATGGGATCTGAAGACTGGCCTGACCAGCCACACTGGATTCCAGCTCCTCTGGGGCAGAGCAGCCTGCCATCTGCCCCTGTTCCCGAGGGCAGTGGTCATAATGTAAGGACTCAGTTTGCGTGCTACTGACGCTCCTTGATGGCCCCTCCCAACTGGAGCTTCTGGATGCCTTTTAGCAGGAGACTCAGGCCTCAATCCTTCTTGTGGATCCTGAAGTAAATGTTGCTTCTCATTGTTTAATGTGCAAACAGATCCCTGGCGGTCTGGCTAAAATGAGTAGAACTGGGGTAGCGCCTGAGATCCCAAACTTTTAAGATGTTCCCATGGGATGATGGTGATTCATGAACTTCATTTTGGGAATAAGAAATGTGTATAGCAACCTCAGCTTCCTGGCATAAGGTCTGGAATAATTCTTTCAACATACTAGTAGACATCCATTGAACACGCTCCCTCTCTGGCAATTGCTGTGCTGCTGAGAGCCACTATTTGCTTGTAAGGAGCTTACGTTTTAATTGAATAAAGGAGTTTGTTTTGTGATTATATACTTTGAGCAGTTTAATTCTCATAGCATCTTTATGAGATTATTATTATCCCCATTGCATACATGAAGAAAGA
>RJWT010024797.1:0-16350 GCA_004365215.1 Cuniculus paca | reverse complement strand
TTGATATTTGGTTAGTGTTACAATAATTTTAAGTATGTAAGTAAAATCTATAATTTAAAAGTATTCTGAAACTTTAAAAAGTTAAGTGTACATTTGAATTATTGCATTGTTTTGAAGATGCAGGGCGAGTAGGTCTACATTTAATACTTTTGATGACTTTTATACAGACATTACATTATAAAAAGCACCGTATTGCTTTAAACAGAGTTTTCTAGTATAAAGAGATCTGTTTTGTTATTAATGTAGTTGTTTTGATATGGATTGTCCATGTCTTTGCATATATATCAGGAATATGCCACCAGGTCAAGATTTGGAATCCGCCGTGGGAAAACTGCCCAGGAACTCAAAGAGGCAGCATTGGAACCATCGGTAGAAAAAGTGTATAAAAGTAGGTGGCAGACTTTTGTTTTTAACCTGAAGTCCATGATATGTTTTGGGGATGTAGCTCAGTGGCATGAGCGCCTGCCTGGCAAGTACAAGGTCCCGAGTTTGATTCCCAGTTCCAAAGTAAATAAATCTCTATGGGCAGCCTCCTAAAATATACAAACTTATATGCATTTTCTGGGGGCAAAAAGGGCCACGTTACTATTCTGGGATCTTATGACCTCAGAAAGATTACTGTTTTGCAGTGGGTTTGGTTTTACTTTCACCTTTTTTAGGAGGAAAAATAAAAAAAGATTATTAACATGCCATGATCTAAAAGGTATAACCTATTGAAGGAAATCCATTTGAAAGTGTGGAGAATCTTCATTCAGGTGTGTACTAATACTTATCCAAATCTCAAGTCAATCATAGTTTGGATTCCTGCTTCTCAAGTTCAAAACTAGATTATTAATCTTCTGACATCTAAAGAATACGAGTGCTTCTTTACAGTCTCGTAAGTGTCCGTATATTAAAATGTCTGTGTATTATGGAGAGCGCCCTAGGGACTCAGGAACCCTCAGGACAGTTGTTTCTGATTAGTAGGTTGGCCCTAGAAAACAAATCACAAATTAATGTTGCAGTAGCCTAGTTAACATTCTTGATCAACAAATTTAGAAAGTAAGATGCTCTTCATGAGCGTTGACTTCTATCAAGGAAGAGTTGCAGCTGGGCAGGTGACAGCTGCCTTAGTTCCAGCCCTTGGAAGGCTGAGGCAGGAGGTTTACCATAGGTTTGAGGCCTGGGTGAGCTACATAGTGAGACCCTGTCTCACAAAACCCCTGCTAAAAAAGAAAGTGAGTTGAGTTGCTAAGTTGACAGTTCTGTAAACAAGCACACCTTCTCCCTTAACTGCTGCATAGGCACTGATTACATTTCTTTTCTTTGGCCCTATTTCTTGACCCCATGTGAAGCTTCGTCTGTTTTAATACCACTTTAGACCCAGTGTGGATGACGTTGATGTTTCCCTTATTTTACTAAGAACCACAAACTCCTATTAATAACGTAATGTGTATCACCGATACATACCCACATCTACACACACTGCCCCTCAAATGTTGATGGAATGAGGTTGAAGATTCATCAGGTCTGGTCCTCTCTTTTTTGTAGTGATTATTACACCTTTGTTTTTAGGAGTTCCTTTTCTGTTGGTCTCCTAACTTTGAGGATATTTATCATCCCCACATGTATTAATGGCTATTAGACAGAAACAGTGCTATGATTTGTCCCCCCACAAATGTTTATAAAGCCTTACTCTGCACTTTGAGATGTGACAGTGTTAACTTGTATTTCCTCCTGTATTCTGCAGTTGAACAGATGGGAAGATGGTTTATTGCTGGAGGGGCTGCCGTTGGTCTTGGAGCCTTGTGCTATTATGGCTTGGGCATGTCTAATGAGATAGGAGCAATTGAAAAGGCTGTGTAAGTAAATTGTTCCCAAAAATCTAAAAAACTGTCCTTAAAACAAAAGTGTCTTTTTTTCTTATCGTTTAATCTTCAGTCACTTTTGAAATATTTTATATCTAGGCTTTATCTGTGTATGTACATGAGTACCTCTTTGGCATGTATTTATTCAAACCTACATACACATCTTTAACAAGGTGTTATATGTTTAAGCAAAGAGAAAATAATGTTACTTTTGGTATAAGCCAGGTGCTTGTTTTATTTAGTCGTTATGGTGACTCGTGTATGTTTATTTCCATAATAAACTAATTGAGTAAGATGAGGACCATGCAAGTGATTTAATTGCAGGGTCATCTAACTAGTAAATGATTCGGCCAGTATTCACGTCCTGAGCTATTCACTAACCACATTGTGTCTGTTACAGAATTTGGCCTCAGTATGTGAAGGATAGGATACATTCCACCTACATGTACTTAGCAGGAAGTGTTGGTTTAACAGCTTTGTCTGCCTTGGCAGTAGCTAGAAGTCCTGTTCTCATGAACTTCATGATGAGAGGCTCTTTGGTGGTAAGTAAGCTGGTGTTCATTTCTGTTTTCCTTCTAAAGATCAAAAGATTAGGTGACGTATTGGGGGCTACTAAATGGAAGAATACTAAGTTGAATAAGTTTCTGTTCAGTTGATCATATGAATTAATGCGATCATAAGAATCAGCAGAGGAGAAAGTGCGTTCTTAATCAGCTAATATTTATTGAATTCAATTCTTTATCAAATATATATTTTAATAGGACCAAAGGGATTGTAAATCAAACTTACAGGATTATTCTTAACTACAACAAATGGCAAACAGACTCTATTATGTAGCAGTTTCCTAAAAATTAAAGCAAATTCAAAAACATCTTAAAGATCAGTGGAAAATACTAGTCCAAAATATCCAGGCAGTCTGCTATTAAGAGTAGAATAATTTTGCCACTGTTATTCCTAAATTGTTTGACCTTGTATAAGATTTTATATTCAATGAATATTCATTGAACAGTTATTTTGCTAGATACCAAAATAGGATTTCAGATGTGGGCCCTATTTTTCTGCTAAAGGGAGAGATGAATTGGGAGTATGTGGTACAAGAGGCACAATAGGTTTTGGATTCCATAGAAAATTGTTACATTCAAGTGTTTCAGCTTTAAAATTTTTCTTGAAATTTTTAATTTCTCTGTAATGTTTTCTATTTTTCTGTATATAGGTCTTGTAAATTTTGTAGCGAGATCACTATTTTATATTTTAATACTCTCATAACCGATTTGTTGTTTGTTGCCATGAAGTGAAAGTATAATTGCTTTTCAGTAAACCTAATTTAAAAAAAAAAAAAAGATACATAATGGGAGGTAGAAAATGCAGCATCAGTTGAAAGGTCGTCTCGGTCTTGGACCGTTAGGGAAGGAGGTGCTTATTTCATCGGGGTTGTTGAAGGCCAGCGTGTATTATTTTAGAAGAGGACAGGAGTAGTCCTGTTCCACCACACAGCTTGGGCAGAGGAGAAGAGGTAGGAAGCCCTGATTTGAAAGGGGCTTGCAGTGCTATTAGGGTGCAGTTTGAGTATTTGAGGTCTGCAGCTAGAGGGAGACATGACTAGAGAGGGTTTGTTGGGTTTCCAAGCTAAGGTGAGTACCGAGTCATCAGAGGCCTTAGAGGAGCCTACAGCAGCAAAGGTGGCGTTTATATCTAAGTATTAAGAGCCAGTGTGGAGGAGAAATGTAGCAGGTGTGCCAGCTGTGTCTTTGTGAGGCCTAAAATGGGGACGATAGGGACTCAACTATAGCAGCATATGGGAAACCGAGGGGAGAGAGGTGTAAGTCCTTAACAGTTTCCCCTTTTGAGAGCTCAAATCCATGACGCTTCCACTACCTTCTCCCGCAGCCGCATAACTGTTTGAACCTTTTTAGAGACAGAGTCTCACCGTGTAGTTTAGGCTTGCCCTGAACCTGCTGTGTAGCCCAGACTGGCCTCGAACTCTCAGCAGTCCTCCCGCCTCAGTCTCGCAAGTGGTGGGATTACAGGCGTGCACCACCACGCCTGGCTTGACGCTTAGTTTCAGGATTATGCTTTTCAAGTGGGTATCCTGAGTGCTAGCGTGGAGGTTCATGGAGGCGCAGAACAAACGTGGCAAGATGAGTCTGCAGGACTTCAAGGAAATTTGTGCTTGGGCCATACCCTCAGCCCTCTCCCTACAAAGGAGTACCTCCCTCCACTGCTGAGGGCACTTCAGTAAAATGGCTGGGGAAGCCTCACACTGGTATGCAGAAACGCACATGGAGCTTCTGGGAGCTGATGTGCGTTGGTTTGGGTGATGGATGGATTGAGTGACTGCTTACTGGAAAGAGCTGCTGAGATGAGGATTAGTAAGTGAAGCAGATTGACAAGGAGGTGTTCTTCATCACCATGAAGAAGCCTTGCAACTTGAACCGTGCTCACAGCCCTGCCTGTTCAGTATGGAAAGGTAAAAGGCAGGGAAGACTGAAGCTTGAAGGACCTTTAAGGACCGCAGCAAAATACCCAAAAACCCTACACACACAGGCTGGAGTGATTTTTATTGTTTTCCTATTGGATGGTGATAAAGTGGAACTCAGTATGATTTTCTGCCTTAATTGCGACTTTCTTGTCCTCTGCAAAAACAGCTGTTGTATTTTCCTGTACTTTTGCATCAGAGGTTGAGCATTCTGGTGCCCGTGGGTCAGACAGTACTGATGAGTGAGGAGGCCTGGTATGTTGCCCGTTGGATTGTTGGCATCTGCAAATACTCACTGGCTTTAGGAATTGCTGGCCAAAATTATTCCTGCTTTCTGGTTTGATCCAAAGTCTTCAGGTTTGCAGTGTCAGCTTTACATTTCTTGAAGATTGAGTATCACTGTCTTCCTTCCATTATACTCATTTCATTTGAGGGAGGGAGTTTGAGACAGGGTCTCTCTGGAACTCTGCAGTCCCGGCCAGCCAAGAACATGCGACCCTCCTGCCTCACCCTCCCAAGTGCTGGGATCGTGGGTGTGCATCGCCACACCTGGCTAGATTGTTTCTTCCCGTCATACACAAAGAACATTTGTTTTAACAATGGAAATGAGGACCAAGATAGCCATAAATCTGGGAGGATGGAAATGTGGAATCTGTCTTATATTTTTTTATGTGCTATGAGTAATAGTTACCTTTTGTTTTTCCACTTTTCATACAATGCAGTGTGTTTGTGTCTATAATAAGTAGGTCATGACTGATTTTTTAAAAATGCTGTTTCTGTTATACTAAAATATGTTTTTTATCAGTAAGTGGTTGTGATGGCACATGCCTATAATTGTCAGCACTCTGGGAGGCTGAGACAGGAAGATCAGGAGTCCAGGCCCAGCCTCGGCAACTTAGTGACTCAGCAAGACCCTATCTTAGAATAAAAATTTTAAAAAGGGCTGGGGATGTGGCTCAGTGTGAGGCCCTGGATCCAATCCCTAGTACTACAAAAAATCTTAGTATCATCCTGGATTTCTTACAGGGATTTTGTTTCACCTCTGACAAGAATAAAATCGTTGAAAGATAGTGTTTCCAGGTGGAGCTCCGCTCCTGTGCTTGAGGCTGTCTGCACCACCTCATATCTGACAGTAGGGGGCCCTCTTGCTAGTGCAGCCCAGACTGAAACCCAGAGCATTGTTCATCTTTCCAACTGATCTAAAAGGGCCTAATTGTACATGAAACTTGTGGGCTTGTGCTTTGCTTTTATTAAAGATCGCCTTTTCTTCATAATGTATGTTTCAGACAATTGGTGCAACCTTTGCAGCCATGATTGGAGCTGGAATGCTGGTGCAGTCCATACCATATGAACGGCGTCCAGGCCCAAAGCATCTTGCCTGGCTGCTCCATTCTGGTATGTTCTAAATTGTCGGAAGACAGCTTCCAGAACTTCCCATTTTAAGTGACTTGGCAAATGTGAACACAGTTTTCCACAGTAGTTGGTAGTCACATTACTGTCAGACCTTTACTTTGAAAGGATGATTCCAGGACCATAGACGTCCTAAAAATAAGGGTTTGTCTCGTAACAATGTCACATGAGTAGAGATTGACCATAGTGTGTTTTGTCTGATACCAGGAGGATGTCAGATCTGATCCATGTCACTCGAGAGTTGCTTTTGTCTAGTGTCTTCAGAAAAAGAAAAAACTCTAGAGAAAGTTGCTAAAAACTTGTTGCAAAAAAAAAAAAAATGTTGCCAGTTGCAAAATTCATGGGAATCCTGATAGCAGTGTCCTTTGTAGAATTGCTTTTTCTGATGTCCTTCTTAGAGTAACATGTATTGTTAAGTTAGTCATCCTCTAGAAGTAGTAGAAAACAGAAAGATAAGAAACCTAAACAGTGAAAAAAGAAATAAGAAAAAACCCAACCTGACAAAGTAAGGGAAGCCAATCAAAGATAAAGAAAAATAATAAAATTCCTCTGGTGTCCCCAGTGCTGTGATAGTGTCCAGGTCGGATCCCAGCAATGTGCTATGTGATCCCGCCAAGTTTCAGTGATACTTGTGCTCGGCTAGGGCTGGTCTTGGCCTCCAGATGTGAGTCTGGGACTGGTCTCACGCACACAGTGTTCTCGTGTCCACTCACCGTGGTTGTCTCTGTGACGCTCTCCCAGTTACTGTGCACCTTTGGAAAGGGAGAGTCAGGGGCCGCTCCCAGGCCTTGCCCAGCTTCCTCTGTTCCACACCACTGATTCCCCACACACGCTGGTCATTGGGCAGGGGGAATGCCCTCATCCTGCTGCAGGCCAAGGCCACCTGCCTGCTTGTGCTGCTGGTCTCAAACCAGGGGCAGCTCCCAGTCCTCTGTATTCAGGGCTAAGGCTAGCATTCGGTGGCCACTGGAATGCAGTCTAGGTGGCCCCAGCTGCTAGCTCCCAGCAGAATGCCCCCGGCCTGCTCCCACCTGCCGGCAGTCTGCTGTGACTGCAGGGCTCTTCCCTCCTTCCACTTGGGGCCCTTGGCAGCAAGGCAGGGAAGCGACCTGGGACTGTTCTACTGGAGTTTGCCCCACAGTGGCAGCCCCATCTGCCCGCTTCTGTTCTGCAAGTGTGTGTGCCAGAGCGCCAGGCCGGTTCACCTCACTGACCCGCCACCAGCTCCCGTTCTCACAGCTGATACCGACTCTGCTGCGTGCTGGCCAGTCCTGCCTGTGGCATGCACCATACTGGGCACTGACTCTCAGCCTCGTGAAGTCCAGTGGACCTTACTACTGCTCTGGAAATGTCAGTCTCGCAGCAGAAATGCGCTAATACCGAAGGTTCAGAATGAAGGGAGTCTTGTGAGACTGTGTTTCAGAGAAGATTGTTTGGTTTGGTTTGGTTTGGTTTTTGTGGCACCAGGGATCGAACTCATGACTTCACACTTGCCAGGCAGGCACTTACACCACTGAGCTAAATCCCCTTGCTGTTCAGGCTGACCTTGAGCTCACTTTGTAGCCCAGGCTGGTCTTGAACTCGAAACACTCCTCCTGTCTCAGCCTCCTGAGTGCTGGGATTACACACGTGCGTCACCACACCTGGCTTTCAGAGAAGATCATTTGTTCTGCTTACCTCTGAAATAGTGCCTCCTCTGAAGTTGTTTTTTCCCATTAAGGTGCCCATTTTGCTAATTAGTGATTTTACCCACTGTAATTTTTACGAAGATATTTACAAAATACAACTAAAATTAATTTTATAAGCTGTGATAGTATTCCCTGTCACACAGAGTAGCAGCAGTGTCTGTTAGGAACCCCTGCATTTCCAGGTTACCCCCCATTTGTTCTTCCTCTCATGTTACTTTATCCCTATTGGCAGCAATACGTTTGACCTAGAATTTTTTTTTAGTTTTTTAAGCCTTTTTATGTGGATTCTTACGTGTTGTGAAAACATGGAATTTCAGTTACTGAAAACGTAGGTCAGTGAGCTAAAACCATTTGATAGGAGTGTGTTAATATTGCCGTACGAAATTTGGGTGAGCACGGTTTTGGTGATGAAATGCAGAGTGTAGTGTCATGCAAAGCAGAGACATCTTAGGGTCACAGTGCGTAGCAGTGCAGTGCAGCAGTGCAGGGAGCACATCTCTGGAAGCGGTGTGTTCCCTTTGGTTACCTCTGAACACTTACTGAGCACGTGCCCTTTCCTCAGGTGTGATGGGTGCGGTGGTGGCGCCTCTGACCATACTGGGTGGCCCTCTCCTCGTCAGAGCCACATGGTACACAGCTGGCATCGTGGGCGGCCTGTCCGCCGTGGCCGTCTGTGCGCCCAGTGAGAAGTTTCTGAACATGGGAGCGCCCCTGGGTGTGGGCCTGGGTGTGGTCTTCGCTGCCTCGCTGGGTAAGCTGCTGTGCCTTTGACACTTCGTCCCTGGCTTCCTGTGCCCCAAGTTCTGAAATAGGCACCTTAATCCTTTAAGAGTCATGTTTGAAGTTGTCTGAGAGGGTTACTCTAACTGGATTCACTTTTGGTATTTGACCTCGTACAGATCTTGGCATGTGGCCCGCCAGTGCCCTTAGCTTCACAGATCCATCTAAAGTGGTCTGGAGAACATAGGGATTGCTCTGGTGGGAGAGCCTTCCTGTAATGGGGGACACCTGCCACCTGCTTTGAACTACTGTAAATAAGATGATAGGATTGCAGCCCACAATCCTCAGGTGTCTTATTATCTGTATAGTACACCATGAGATTTTGGGGGTTTTGGGGGGTTTTTTTTTTCTTTTTTTTTTTTCTTTTTTGAGACAGTTTCACTAGGTAATTCAGGCTGGACCTGAACTCACTATGTAGCCCAGGCTGGCCTCCAACTCGCAGCAATCCTCCTGCCTCAGCCTCCCCAGTGCTGAGATTACAGGCGCACTTCACTGTGCCTGGCCCAAAGAGGTTTTTGAGTAGTGTAAATTATAAATCTTATAGAAATATCTTTTTAAAAAAGACACAGAATCTTACTTTTTTCCTGATTTTGATTTCAGGATCAATGTTTTTTCCTCCTACCACTGTGGCTGGTTCCACTCTGTACACAGTGGCAGTGTATGGTGGATTAGTTCTTTTCAGCATGTTCCTTCTGCATGATACTCAGAAAGTAATCAAGCGTGCGGAACTAACACCAGCGTATGGAGTTCAGAAGTACGACCCCATCAATTCGTAAGTAACCCTATCATCTCCAACTCTTGTGGAAGTAGTCTGTTAGGTCCCCATGGTCACAAGAAAGCACCAAACTAGGTGGCTCAAGATAACAAGAGTTGATCTTCAAGTTCTGGAGAGTAGAACAACTGAGATGATGGCTATTTTTGATAAAGTACGACATCAAGGGGTCAGTCAGGTTGGTACCTTCCAAGGGAATCTTGTTCTGTGTTGCTCTTTACTACCTCTAACACTCCACGGTGTTCCCTGGCTAGTAGATGTGACACTCGAGTCTCTATGTCTGACTTAGCATTTCTCCCTGTGGGTCTCTGTCTCCTTTCCTTTTGTTTTGTTTTGTTTTTGAGACAAGGTCTCACTAGGTAGTGTAGGCTGACCTTGAACTCACTTTGTAGCCCAGGCTGGCCTCAAACTTACGGCAACCCTCCCTCCTCAGCCTCCCAAGTGCTGGGATTACAGGTGTATGCCACCACTCCGTTTCCTCTCATTTTCTTATAAGGCCACCAGTAACACTGGAGTAAAGACCCACTGTTGTAGTGTGATTCATCCTAACTTGCATCTTAATTGCATCTTCAAAAATCATACTTCTAAATAAAGTCACATCCACAGGTTCCAGGGTTAGGATTGCACATGTGTTTGTGGTGACACAAGTCAACCTGCAACGGTGGCTTTGTTGAACTTTACTATTTTGTTTCTGTTGCGGTTTGATCAGTTCTCTTGCTTTAGTAAACTATATACTTGTGTATCCAGAAAAACCTTTGATTGTATTACAGCTAAGCAGAACATTTAGGTACTCATTCGTTCATGTAAAGTACTGTAATATTTATTGGAAAATGTGCATAATTGACTGAATTTTTAGAAGGAAGAAAAGGTCATTTCTAACTCAGTATAAAGATTCCACCTTAGAGATACTCAATTTTAGTTGGCATTCAGTATTATAATCCTGTTGTTTCTCCTCTAGGATTCTACCAAAATTGTTTTGTTTAAAGCTTTCTAGCGTCTCATGATACTATCACATTTTAAAGCAATTTATTTTTCTTAGTCTAAAAATAAAACCCAGTGTTATGGTTTGAAAAATGTTACTGTAAAACTTAGATTTGTAGCACTTTCCTTTAGTAAACTGGGTAAATTATATTGAAATTCAAAGCTGTGTCTAACAAGCTTTTATAAAGGTGTCTATCTGATTTTGTCGTGCGTATCACCTACGGTTTTGTTTTTGTTTTTTGTAAGATACCATGCTTAGTGTCAGAGAACAAAATAATGCTTTTAAAAACTGTTCTTAAAATTTAAAACATCAGTTGTACAAAAAGGAAAAAATTGACTTTGGATTTCCTTCACTAGCAGTGAAACAGATATTTTAACTTCCATTTCACATAGCTAGGGCAAATAATTACCTGTTCTTCACAGCAATGGTAAGAACTAGCTGGTCATCTTACTGAGAATGGTCGTGGATAATAGGACCGTTTTCTCTTCTAGGATGTTGGCGATCTACATGGATGTTTTAAACATATTTATGCGAGTTGCAACCATGCTAGCAATTGGAGGCAACAAGAAGAAGTGAAGCCTCAGCGTCCAGCTTCTGCCGCATCACATGTCTCGTTCAGTAGGGCAGATGTTCGCCACATACTTGTACGAGCCACTCTTGGGAGGTGTGGAGGATGAGGCCTTGTTGACATGTTTCAGTGTTCCAGGCATGTGACCCCCAGGTCTGCTTTTTTTTTTTAGAGAATAAATTCAGTAGTTCTCTTCCAAATAAGCACATAAATATGTCCAACTCTCATGTTTGATTAAAGACACTTTTTTGAGCAAATATGAAAACTACAGTTTATGTTAGGAGAACTTAAGTATTTTACCTACTTTTGAGTTTATTAGAGGAAGTGAAATGTAGCGCATTTGAGCTGTTTCATCTTTGGGACACAATTTTTTTTTTTTTTCCATGGCACTGGGAATTGAACTCACGACCTCGCGCTTGCCAGGCAGGTGCTTAGGCCACTGAGCTAGATCCCCAGCTGGGACACACATTTTTTTTTTCTTTTCTTTTTGAGTCAGGGTGTCGCTGTGTAGTTCAGGCTGGCCTTGAACTCACTCTGTAGCCTAGGCTGGCCTTGAACTCATGGCAATCCTGCCTCAACCTCTTGAGTACTGTGATTACAGACATGAACCACCGAACACGACTGGGACACAAAATATTGAAGTAACACTGTAAGTGATGTAGAAGTTTTGGCGTAGACAGCAGAGACTAGGTACCCACTCCATTTTCCCCATTCTCAGGACTTCGCATTTTGTGATTGTGATGAGCCAATGGCGGACATCTGAGTATTTGCAACAGACAGGTGATTGCTGTTTTCGTATTTGACTTTGAAGTGGGGCCAAGGAGGCACCCATCCTCTTGCTCTGCTTCACAGTGGAGACTGGTCCGGGCGAGGACGTGTCGGCCCAGTCCCCAGTGTTAGTCACCTTGGCAGTCCCGAGTGGGACCATGTGTATGTGAGTTTTCCTTTGAACCTCCTAAAACAACATATCCTTAAGTCATCTCTAGGTAAAGTGTTCAAAGCACAAAATTCACTGCTTTTTAAAGTACACAAGCAACGTGTTTATAGTTGCTGAGAATTTGTTGCCTAAATGCTGATGTCTGATTGAATACATGCTTGCTTTTCTCAGCTCTTCCAGTTTTGACGTCGTTAGAAAAACCTGCTGTGGCTTACACCGAGGATTTTTATCAAAGCAGTTTCTCTCCTAAAACTGTTGATTTCTTGCATTCTCTCTTAGCTGAAGCACTGTAAAGCAAAGCTAGCAGCCCATGAAATATTGAATCAGAAGTGGGATGAGGAAAGTGCTTTGTTAATTTCCCCAGCAGAGTTTTCTTGTTGTCCTGCATAGGCTATTACTTAGCTTGCTCGTGACATTTGTAAGTTTTTTGACACAGAATTGGAAGTCTTTAGTGATGGGAAGAAGTCTATATGATTACTGAGATGATGGCTATTTTTGATAAATATTTATTGCAGTAATCTGGAAGTAACTTTTCACCATCTTAAAGTACATAGAATGCTTATTTATGAAACAATAAAGCTTCTGGCCCGATGATGATTGGTCTACTTTCTCTAGCTGAACCGAATTCTGTTTGAACAGGAATTTGTTGAAAAAGACTGCCTCTGACTCGTGACACTTCTGCTTGCTTCTTATGTGACACCAACACTGGAGAGCCCATTTTCCCCATCTGTTAAGTGACGATACTAGCAAAACCTACCTCATAGGGCTAAGGTTAAGTGTGTAGGCCCCTAATAACTGTTACGTAAATTTTAACTTCTGATGGGGTTTTCATATTTTTTCCTGAGTTTAAAAAAAAGTTTAAATGCTTTCCCCCAACCTGTCTCAGCCTCCATCCAATATTAATGGATTACAGGATCTGTTGTGTTTGATCACATTTCAGAATTTATGTTCCCAAAGTTTGTCTTTATTTTTGAATGGTACCACACACAAAACTGGCGTCATTTCAGCAGTGATATTAGGCAAAGGTTGATGTAGAAAAATCAAGGTTTAAATTGAAGGTCAGTACTTCTTTATAGTACCTAACTTTCCCTGATTTTGCTAGGACAATAAAGACTACATAAAACATGAAACTGAGCTACGTAACATGATTGTAAGTCCGAAATAATGAATCGCCGGTACTCGGCTTCTGTTCGCCTGCCCAATGTCTCCGTCTGTGTTGTTCGCATCTCGTCTCAGCCCTCCCGGGGAAGGGAGAAGAGCTGTGACTGGATAGGCCTCGGGGAGCCAAAGGAAACCGTCCCTGTGCCATTCCTCACCCGCCGACCACGGTGGACATTGGGCGGGAGGACGCGTGCCTGCCGGGGTGGGGCACCCGCCCCACACCCCACACAGCCGAGGAGGAGCGGTGGACGCCGAGCGCCTGTCTGGAGCACGGACTTGGAGGGGATCTCCAGGCGGAAGTGCAGAGCTGCGGGTGGGGCGGGCTGGTCGAAGCTGCCCTGAAGTCTTGCAGAAGGAACACGAGCAGAAGCGAGAGTGAGACTGGCGTGACCTGTCCCCAGAGGGTGACAGGTGCAGTCGGTTCCCACAGTGGACTCTCTGAAGGATCAGCCCTTGGCACCAGCCAAGACGAGACTTGGACGCATGGCTGGAACCTGGCTGGAGGGCACGTCCAGCGGCTGCGCGGGCAGTAACAGGAGCACGTAGAGGACAGCACCCCTGCTGACCCGGAGAGGCTGCCGTGCCCTGACCACACCATTGGCCTTCGCGGGAGTCGGAGGAGTTCCGCACTGTCCAGCAGCAGCTAAGTCGGAGATGGCTACAAACCCGGGTGACTCAGGTGGGCTCATTCTGAGTGCACAACGGCTGTGCAGAGAGTTGACAAAGGAGTTTGGAGGAACGTGGCCGGTTTGCCCAGTGGCCTCGGGGGCAGTATGTGTCTGACACGCAGAAAGGAAAGCCTGGCCCTGCGGCAGGGCGCCGGCCGCACGCTGGCGCCCCGGAGCGTCGCGCCCTGCTCTGCAGGCGCGAGGGACGCCGTCCAGCGTCTTACAAGGCCGGAGTCAGTCAGCTCCCTCACCAAAGTGGAGCAGCAGTCAGCATCGATGAGATCCTCAGTTGCAAATTCTTGAGTGGCAGGGAGAAACTAGGCATTTGGTAGGAAAATGGGGAGTCGAGTATCTTCACGGTGCACAGCTGCTGGTAAGTAATTTTTTAAAAAAGGCAAATACATGTAGAGACAAAGTCAGAATCACTACAATACTTGGGAGGACGTTTCTCAGGTTTAGAGAACTAGCAGGAAGCCCTGGCCACGCAGACTGACTCCCACCTGTGGCATTAGACGCGACCTTCAAGGCGCCTACAAGCTGGCCGCCTCCAACTGCGCTGAAGTTGACCCCTGGACCGCATGCGCGCGCGTGCGCACACCCGGTGTCCCGGCGCTGGTGGGTGTCAGGCGAGGGTTAGAGAAGGGAGGTGACTGCTCTCCTGGGAAGCCTCATGTAGTCCACAGGGCATGGATCCATCCCCAATCTTACTGAAAACCTTGGCATTCGCACTCCTTTCTACACTCTCTCCCTGGGTCTCCTGCGATCGATCACTGCTCTTCTGCACAAAGGTCCGCACTTGGAAGTGCTGAGTTCCGCAGACCTGAGCTCCGTGGGCGTACGCCGTTCACGCTTCCTTCCCTCCTAATCATGGTAGGAAAGTGGCTCACCCATCAGTTCCCTGAAGCTGCCGTGCAGGTTGGAGGTGGGGTGCTCTGGAGATGGGTCCTCATTTGAAGAGGGAGTGAGATCCACTAATTCCTCTTGAGGCACGGATCTGAAGTCTCCTGAGTAGCTTTACAAGGAGCCATCAAAAGGACAGTAAAGGCTGCTGTGAGGGCCGTCCAGTGGGAAGGCAGGCTCACGAGACCTTGCGTCGCGTCCGCCTTCACCAGCGGGGCGCCATGTGAGTGGCTCTTCCCCAAGGCTGGGAGGAGCGGGACTGGTCAGCACTTTAAATCAACGTAAGACAGTGAGGCAGGCGCGACAGCACAACCGAAGCCCAGAGAACGACTGGGGGAACTGTGTCAAAGGGCGAGGACGGCGGGGTGAGGGTCTGCAGCGAGGAAGAGGGTTCGGGACATCAGTGACACTGTATTTTTCACTCAAGCATTTGCCGCGTGTGTCACATTCCCCACCCCTGCCCTCTGCATGCCCACAGGTGCGCCAGCATGCTCGCAGAAGCCAAGGTGCGGAGTTGCCCTGGACATCCGCCAAGGGTGAGCGGAGTGTCTCGGCGTGGATTAACCTGGAAGACGAGGTTAAATAAGCCACAGAAGTCAGTGTCTGTGGAATCTAAAAACAACTTTGAGAAGCAGGGAACACGGTGGTTACTAGGTGAAGCAGGAGATTACAGCTAGGAGGAAGACTAAGGTGGCGATGTGTTAATTAATTCAGTCATTTCACACCGCATTCATAATCCAGCATCACTTTGTACCCCGGAGTTAGGTGCATTAACTTGTCATAAAATAACCTACATTAGCTCGTGGTGGGAGAATTCAGGCTCGGGAAATGAAGCCAGCAGCCACGAGGTTGTATGGGGCACCGTTCATTGCCAAGGAGAAGAGGTTGATTTTGGCTGGGTTTCGGTTGGTGGTTGGCTGGCTCCAGGGAAACGCGGCGGAGGAGAGCTGCTGAGCTCCGGACAGCCAGGGACGGGGCCCCAGAGCCACTTCCAGTTAGACGCTGCTGCACAGTGAGCCGCTGGGCTAGTGACCCTCAACACAGTAGAGCCGTGGGAGGCATTTCAGGTCTCAGCCATGGGCAGATGGATCAAAAATATCCTGAAATTGAAAAAACGGTCTTGGAGTAGTATTGACTTTTGGATCGATATTAAATATAATTTCCCTAAAAGCTCAAGGTTAGGATAACTGTGAGGTTGAGTGTGCTAAAGTTTCTCGATGACTATAATAAACTGGTACAGTAGATACTGGGGGTGACAGCAAGGAGAAGCTAAGTGCCCCACTTTGGGAAGTGATGACATAATAATGAAAAACTTTCTCAGTAGCACAACGGTTCAGCATGTTACACCCACTGTGAGCCTAGACCAAGTTTCTAAAAGGCGTCGGCCAAGTAGGGAGGTGAAGATCATACAGGTCGAGGGCTGAGAGCCACTAAGGCTGGGAAGGAAGACAAAAGGCTGCAGGCAGAGGAGGCCGATGCTGAGAAGCTGCTCCATCAGGGAGTCGGACCGGCTCCACGGGTGCCCCAGCACCCAGCGGGAGTGGCCCTGGGACAGGAGAGAGAACCCTGTGGTGTGGGCAGTGGTGACATCCAGCCTTTCCCGTAGGACTCCCAGGCCCCAGGCAGCTGTCAAGGTGAGGCAGGGTAGCCCCGCCCAGGGTGGGGGTGAGGTGAACCAGAGTAGGGAAATTCACAGCACCGTGAGCGGGGTCACCAAGGGCTGCAGAAGAGGAGACAGACCCCCACTGACCGGCCCTGGACTGAGTGAGCAGCAGGTGCTGGCGCAGGCAAGGCGCTGGAGTTCAGATCAGCAGGGATGGAGGCTGAGCTACACGTCAGCTTGAGCTCTCCCAGAAAACCCCACAGCTTTGGAGACCTGGTTCAGTCTCAGCAGGGAGCCTGCCCCCTCCTGAGGGGGTCAGTGCCGGCCTCCCCGAAGTTCAGTTCAGAGCCTAGCGGAGCTGGCGCCGGTGTCGGGCGCTCCCTCTGTCATGAGCTGCTCTGCAGTTTGCAAAGGCAATAAAGGACGGGAGTGGCTCAGATCAGGCATGGGGTCTGTAAAACGCTGGGGAGAAGCCAGTGCTGCCAGAACGCAAAGTGCGGACGCGGGGCGAGATGCTCCTGCCACGAGGGCTGGGGCACTGCGGCCGCCACCTCGCTG
>RJWT010024796.1:0-16369 GCA_004365215.1 Cuniculus paca | reverse complement strand
TGATGTCTTCCGGGGCTAACCTCGCTAGTCTACCCGAACCAGCTTTCCGTGAGGTAGCTATCGCCATTCTATTATTGGTCTACATTTCATCATTTTAACTCATGCCTTCAGCTCCCCTCGCTTTTTCCTTAATTTCCTCGCCCATATATTAGGAAACATGTTTTTAGTGCCCTGACTTCTCTGTTAGACTCGGGCTACCTGTCACGAGCTTCAAAATGATGTCTTTATTTTATTTCCTGATAGTTCTAACTGGAGTTGGTGATTTCCCCCGCCACACCAGTTCCTGAAGAAGCCCGTGCCTGACGTTACGTGTGTGAGCCCCGTCCGTGGCCTTTCCCTCGTCTGGCTTCCCAGCTGGCCTCCTCTGACTTGAGCAGGAGCGGGTGAGGTCCACTCGCCTTCCACGCACGCCCCACGTGGGCTGGTTTGGTAACCATCGTGCGTCCCGGAAAGCAGCACACACTGGCGTTGGTGCCCGGTCCCCCAACGCGGGCGTGCTTCTCAGTCACGGCGGCCTGCGGCGGTGCCGCCGACGGCGCCTGCTTGCTCCGTCAGGTGGTGGGAAGTAGATTTAATTCTCCAAACACAACTTTTGAGTTTATTCTTTCTCCTTGAATTTCTCTCACTTTGCCTTTCACATACTGAAGTTTGAGTGTAAAAGAGATCTGAAAGCAATGTGTCTTTATTTTAGCTGCTCCTCCAGTGTGACTTCCAATTGGGAGGTTTAGTCCACTTATTGCTAACGTGTTCACTAGTACGGCAGGATTTTCTCTAGAACATCGTTCTCTTTTTCTGCCTTTTGGTACATTTGTGGGGCTGTCTTTTTTTTTCTCTTACTGCCTTTTGTGTGGCAGATGCTTTTTAAAATCTCCTTGTAGCATATTTTACTACACATTTGGAGGAGCTTTGTGTCTTTGTGCTTCATCTAGGAATTACAGCTTAGGTCTTAATTTGAACAAGTTAGGGTTAATAACAACAGAACCACGATAACATACAAACTTTTGTTTCTGTCCCCCTTTTCCTCCCTGTGTCATGCAGGATATTGCTCACAACAAATCACAACCGTTCACACCGTACACCTCCAACAGAGGGTTCTGATTTTTGCTTCAGGCGGTGATCGTTTAAATAAAACAGGAAGGGGAAGGAGGAACAAACTGTCTTATCCTTGCAGCCTGAAACAAGGAGCCCCGCACGGGGCTCTCACGCTCATACAGTGGTCCTGGAGGCGGGAAGACAGAGATTGGCAGTGTGGCCGGGCTGCGGTGCCGGTAGCCCCCTGTCACCTGTCCTCAGGAGGCAGCAAGGCCCCTGTATAAGGGCACTAATCCCATTTATGAGAGCAGCATCCACATAACCAGATGCCGCCATGATGGTGTGAGGATGCGAACGCATGAGGGTGCACACACATCCAGCGGTGTACACGGACTCCGCAAAAACAGCACACATTTCAGCCATTCGCCACCCTGAGAAACGCCTGGAAGCTCCTGGGCATCTCACGCAACTGCGGAAGGCTAAGGTAATTTGTATTAATCTCGCAATGTCTCACTAAATCTAGTATTAAAATATTTATGTGAGTTTTTATTTTCCTGAGGCTTACATTATTTGGTGGACTCTCTCTCTCTCTATATATATATATAGAGAGAGAGACATAGAGAGAGAGAGAGAGAGAGAGATTCTTCTTTCATAGATTTTCTACTTCATTGTCTAAAATCCTTTCATTTTACCCTAAAAACACTCATTTTCTAGTATTGATTTTATATCAGCTTCTCCAGCAAAACTTTATCCAGTTTTTACTTGTTGGATATTTTTTAATGTCCCTTCTCTTGAAGGACAGCTTTTCAGGATATGGACTTCTTGGTGGACAGCCTCTCAAATGTGTCCTCTCACTGCCCTCTGGCCTCAGGGTCTGTGACAGAGTGAGCAGCCGGTGCTCTGGGTCACTCCAGGCACTGAGCAGCTGCTTCTCCAGTGTGGCTGCAGTGAGGCCGTTTTGGCCTTTAGTGTCTGATTGTGCTGTGTCCAGCTGTGGGGCTCTGAGGCAGCCTCCTTGGAGTGCACCGAGCCTCCTGGGCATTTAGATGAGTGCCATTCACTGGGCAAAGGCAGTTTGGCCATCGTTCTCTTAAATACACTTCCAGCACCCTCCATCTTCTCTCCCCTGGTGAGCCCCTATGTCCACATTAGGGTGGTAGGTGGTGGACAGTGTCCCCAGGACTCTCAGGCACCCTTCATTCCTCCTCCCAGGATTTTCATAGAAACTCAGAGACCTTTCTTGACCTTCAAGGATTCTCATCCCAACATACAAGCAAGCCATTTTAGTGACATTTTCATCACAGCAGTTACACTTTTCAACTCCAGAATTTCTATTTCCTTCTTTCTTTTTTCCCATTTATGTAACTTTTGCATACTCTATTTGAAGAGAGGAGTCTCATACTTTCCTCTAGTCATTTAGACACAGTGGCCTTCAGTTCTTTCAACATAATCAAAACACCTGTTTAAAATGCATTTTCTTCAGGTGGAGTCACCATGCTGGACAAAGCCAAGAGGAGGAGCCCAGTGGCCACATGCAGACTCAGATCACTGGTTTGCAGACTGCATGGCCGGTAAATAGCATTCAGGATGACTCAGAGAAGCAGAGAGGCACTGACTAGGCCAAAATTACAGGTGTTCTGCAGACAGCTGCTAGAAGTAGACCATTAAAAAGCAGTTCTCGTAGAACCTTGGCCAGCCAGCGGAAGCCTCAGTGACCCCTCATCTTCCACGGAGGACCTAGGAGGGCCTGTGAGAGTCTGGGTGAGCCCTCCACCAACCCAGAGGACCTTGGCAAGCAGGCAAGAGCTCAGGTGAGTCCTCCCCCGACCCAGAGACCCCCAGTGACACAGTGGGGCCCCAGCTGGGGTGCATCCTATGGATAGGTGGGTCTGGCAACCTGGAAGAGTCTTAAACAGCAGAAATAATGTGAGCTAAGCGTTGGTTCACATCAATACTCCTTGGCTAGTCAGCTCAGGTAGAAGCTAGGATTCACACAGCTGGCCCTGCAGGAGAAATTCAGGTGACTGGCCCCTCCCCTACACCATGGGAACCAGTAATTGGGTGAATGTCAGCCACACAGTAGAACTCTGACTAAAATGCACGTGACAGACAGGCAAGACTAGCAGGACTGAAGAGGCCAAAATATGAGCCAAGAGGTGAAAATGACAAGACAAAAAGGCAAAACACAGTCTCAGACCTTCAGCCCATCCAGAACAAGTACAGTAGACATAGAAGACATTGGAAGGCACACACCTGAAATTTCTGAGAAGATAGCAAGTGATGTAAGAAACAAATTCATGAGGCTACAGAGGAAATCAGATCAGAAATAATGTCTCAGATAAAAAAAAGAAATGACCACCTTAATGAAAGAATCTCTCAGCAGAGCTAGAGAAGACATAGACAAAAAATTACAGGTGCATAGTAAAATGATAGACACCTTGAACAAACAATATAGGAAAGAAATAGAATGCATGAAACAGATTCAAAGAGATATGCAGGAAATGAAAAATTCCACTGAGAGGTGGCAAAACCACTTGAGTGAAACTGAAGATAGACTTTCAGACTTTAAAGATAGAATCACAGCTAGCTATTAGGAAAGGAAAGATCTTTTGAAAATAGCAAGGGACTATGAAATAATTCAACAACTCCAAGATGATGCAAAGAAAAGCAATGTAAGACTGACACTTGTCAATGAAAAAGCAGGAGTCAATGCAAATGACACTAAAAAAGTATTTGCAGAAGTAATAGCAGAAAATTTCCCAAGCATAGGAACAAAATCTGACATACAGATAAGTGAAGCATATAGAACTCCAAACAGCCATAATCAAAATAAATCTACACCCAGATATATAATAATAGAAAACCCAGAAATTCAGCACAAAAACAGAACATTAAAACCTGTTAGAGAAAAGAAATGGATCACCTAAAAAAGAAAGCAAATTAGAATTATGGCCAAGTTCTCAACACAAACCCTCAAGTCAAGAAGAACTTGGAGTGAAGTGTTTCAAGTCCTGAAAGAAAACAACTTCCAGCCCAGATTGATGTACTCTGAAAAACTATCTTTCAAAATTAATGGAGAAATAAGACATTTCCATAACAAAAAACAACAGATGAAATTCATGTCCACCAAACCAACCCTAGAAAGAGTACTGAAAGATATTCTAGACAGAGATAAAAATGATCACAATTCCTAGAACAACAACGGAAAGAAACCATCAGCCACAGCAAGCAATCAAACAGAGGGAAAAATCACAGAACCAACAATAGGAAAACACATGACAAAGATAAACTAATATGTATCAGTTATAACCATCAATGTAGATGGCCTCAATACATTAATCAAAAGAAAGAAGTTGGCAGAACGGATCAAGATCTAACCATATCCTGTATACAAGAAACACATTTAACTCAAAAAGAAACTCATAGATTGAAAGTCAAAGTATGGAAAACAATACTCCATGTGACAGGAACCCAGAAAAAATGCAAGGGTAGCTATTGTGTTTTCAGACAATGTGAACTTCAAACCAAAAATGATCAAAAGAGATAAAGAAGGTCACTACACACTTGTTAGGGGAAAAATCCAAGAGGAAGAGGTAACAATTATAAGTATATATGCACCAAATACAGGAGCACACAACTACATAAGACCAATATTAATAGACATGAAAAATCAAATACGCAATAACACAATTGTAACAGGGAACCTTAATATCCCATTGTCACAAGGAGACAAAAATTCAGCAAAGAAATAACAGAACTGAATCAACCATGTGAACAAATGAACTAAATAGAGGTTTACAGAGTATTCCACCCAACAGCATCAGAATACACGTTTTTCTCATTTGTACATAGGACATTCTCTAAAAACCATATACTAGCCCATATACTAGTCCATAGAACATGCTTAAGTAAATGCAAAGGAATTGAAATTATCCCATGCATATTATCTGACCACAGTGCAATGAAATTGGAAATTAATGACAAAAGAAACTGCAAAAACTACACAAACACATGGAAATTAAATAACACCCTCCTGAACAACCAATGGGTCACAGATGAACTTAAAGAAGAAATTAAACAATACTTAAAATCAAATGGAAATGCAGCTACAACATACCTGTGCCTGTGGGACACAATGAAAGAAGTCCTAAGAGGAAAATACATAGGAGTGAATGCTCACATCAGGAAAACAGAATGAGCACAAATAGACAACCTAATGCTGCACCTCAAGCTTCTAGAAAAACAAGAGAAAGTCAAGGCCAAAGCTCATACAAGGGAAGAAATTATAAAGATCAGGCCAGAAATTAATGCAATTGAGACTAAAAAAGCGATACAAATAACTAATGAATTGGATAGTTGATTCTTTGAAAGAGTAAACAAAATTGATAATTCCTAGCCAACTTTCTCAAGAAAATGAAAAAAACCCTCAAGTTCATGCAATGAGGTATGAAAAGGGTAAAATCCCTACAGCTTCTGTGGAAATTCAGAAGATCATCAATACCTACTTTGAACATCTTTACTCACATAGGCTGGAAAACACAGAAGAAATGGACAGATTCCTAGAAATGTATGAATTACCAAGCTGAATCAAGAAGATATAAAAATTTTGAATAACCCAATATCAGTGAAAATTTGATAACCCAGTATCACTGAAATTGAAAATGTAATTAAAAACTTACCAACAAAGAAAATCCCAAGTTCTGATGGATTCATGATTGAATTCTACAAGAAATTTAGAGAAGATTTAATGACAATACTCCTCAAACTCTGTAATGAAATTGAAAGAAAAGCAATTCTCCCTAACTCTTTCCTGGAGGCAAATATTACTCTGATACCAAACCCAGAGAAAGACCCAACCAAAAAGTCGAAGTACAGGCCAACCTCCCTAATGAACATAGATGCAAAAATCCTCAATAAAATACTAGCAAATGGAATTCAGCAAATCACCAAGAAGATTATACACCATGACCAAGTGAAATTCATTCCAGGAATGCAGGAATGGTTCAACATATGCAAATCAATAAATGTAATACAACACATCAACAGAGCCAAATACAGAAATCACATGATCATCTCAAAAGATGCAGAAAAAGCTTTTGGTAAAGTCCAATACTCATTCATGATAAAAGAAAAAAAAAACCTAAGAAAATAAGGATAAATGGTCTTTACCTCAATCTAATAAAAGCCAACTATGACAAACTAACAGCCAACATCATAATAAATGGACAAAAATTGAAAGCTTTCACTTTAAAATTGGGAACAAGACAAGGATGTCCACTGCTACCACTCCTATTGAATATAGTTCTGGAAAAGTTAACCAGAGCATTTAAACAACAGAGAGAAATAAAAGGAATAAGAGTAGGAAAGGAAGAAGTTAATTTATCATTATTTGCAGATGACATGATACTTTACATAGAAGACCCCAAAAACTCCATCAAAAGACAACTAGAGTTAATAAGCAAATTCAGCAGCATAGCTGGATAAAAAGTCAACACTGAAAAATCAATAGCATTCCTTTACACAAACAACAAACTCACTGAGAAAGAAATTATGGAAATAACACATTTCACAATTGCATCCAAAAAATGAAATACATAGGAATCGATCTAGCAAAAGATGTAGAAGATCTATATATTGATAATTGCAGTACTCTGGAAAAGGAGATTGAAGAGAATATCAGAAAATGGAAAGATATCTCTTGCTCATGAATAGGAAGAATCAACATTGTGAAAATGACCATACTTCCAAAACTGTTACACAGATTTAATGCAATGCCAATTAAATTACCATTAGCTTACCTCACAGATCTAGAGAAAACATTCTTAAAATTCATTTAGACACAGAAGAGACCTAGAATAGCAAAGGCAATCCTGGGCAACAAAGGCAAGGCAGGAGGCATCACAATCTCTGACTTGAAATTATACTACAAAACTACTGTGACAAAATCAGAATGGTACTGGCAAAAACAAACAAACAAAAAACAAAACAAAAAAACAGACCCGAGGATCGGTTGAACAGATTAGAAGATTCAGACACAACCACAAAGACACTTAGACTCTTTATCTTTGACAAAGGGGCTGAACAAGTTCACTAGAAGAAAGATAGCCTGTTTAATAAATGTTGCTGGGAAAATTGGCTTTCCACATGCCAAAGACTAAAACTAGACCCATGTCTATCACCATGAAGTAAGCTAAAGTCAAAATAGATGAAAGATCTAAATATTAAAACAGAAACACTAAATCTGCTGGAAGACAAAGTAGGTAGTCATAGCTGCAGGCAGAGAGTTCATGAATGAAACACAAACTGCACAGGAAATACTACAAAGAATCAACAACTGGGACCTCGTCTTATTAAGTTTTTGTACTTCAAAAGAGATCACCAACAGAGTGAAAAGAATACTCACAAAATGGGAAAAATTTTAACCAATTGTCCCACAGACAAAGAACTTCTATCTAGAACATGTAACAAACTGAAAAAAATCAGGCCTCCAAAATTCAAAGACCCAATACAAAAATAGGCATCTGAGATGAATACACCCTTCTCAAATGAAGAAATATAAATGGCAAATTAATATATGAAGAAATGTACAACATCACTGGTCATTCAAGAAATGCAAATTAAAACAACACTGAGATTCCATCTCACTCCAGAAAGAATGGCTGCGATCAAGAAATCAACCAATAACAAATGTTGGTGGAACTATAAGGAAAGGAACCCTTCTCCACTGTTGGTGGGAGTGTAGACTGGTGCAACCACTGTGGAAATCAGTGTGCAGAGTCTTCAAAAACTAGGATTATAGGTCCCGTTCAATCTAGCTATTCCCCTTCTGGATATTTTCCAAGAATTGAAAACATCATACCATAGCGATATACATGCTCCCATGTTTATAGTAGCACAAGTTGTAATAGCTAAATCTTGGAAACAACCCCAATGCCCATCAACTGCAGAATGGATAAAAAAGATGTATTTTTATGCAGTAGCTTACTACTCAGCCATAAAGAAGAATAAACTTGAGGCTCTTATAGGTAAACAGATGCAACTTGAGACCATACTTATAAGTGAAATAAATCAGACTCACATGTATAAATATTGTATTGCTCCCTAATGTAAAAAACTGAAAAAGTAAATAAGATCCAAAATGTATAATAGATATTGTGAAAGGGAAAGAAACTGCTCAAAAGGAAAGAACAGTTGTGATAGGGAAAATGAGAAAAGAAAGAAGGCAAATACATATATATATATATATATATATATATACCTACACACACACACACAAGACAGGGAATTATACTACTAATCTCTGTTCATCAAAAAGAACAATTTGTGTTTTCATTGTTTGATCATTTTTTAATGCCTATATCTTGCAATGTGAACAACTACTTTGAAGATAACGATACGCAATATATTGACCATTGTCAGTCTCCTATTATTTTGTTTTGAAATTCTGTATCATTGTTTTTATTCCTTTTTCATTTTAAAGTTTAAAAATGCATTTTCTATTAAGCCCAGCACCTGGGTTTCTCAAGATCATCTCCACCTCCATTTCTTTTCCTCCATGTTTGTGCCATATCATCTTTCTTTTTTCTTCTTTCCTTCTTTTCTTCCTTCTTTCCTTCCTTTCTTCCTTTTTTTCTTTTCTTGGTTCTTTCTTTTTGATGTCTCATAGTTTGTTGTTTTGGAACATCGGACATTTTAAGTGCTATAATGTGATACATCTTAGATATTAGATCTGTCCCCATCGGCAGGATTTTGTGTTGTCGTTATTTGATTCATTCTCTTTTCATTTGGTTGGTTCATTTACCAAATTTTCTTAACTAATTCTACAGGTCTCTATTCATCATGTGTGGCTTCTTAAGACTCTACTCAGCTTGGAGACCAGCTAAGGACAGGAAAGATTGCTTCCAGGAGCCAACGCATCTCCCCAAATCTGCTGAGGGACTTTGTGCAGGTCAGGAGCACTTTTGGTACACGGCCAGTCAGGATGTGACTCTGCCTTAGCCTTCGCTTCCTGTCCAGGCACAGCATTCGTGTGAGATGAGAGCATGGGATCTTCTCTGTTCTTTCCAGAGGATCAAAGCAGCTGTGCACAGGCACATGACCTCTTAGTCTCGGAATCTTTGTGGACTTTCTAATGCCCCCCAAGATCCTGTTCCCAGCTTTCCCTTGTGAGTGGTTGGTCGGCCTGCCAGAGTCCCCTCTGCTGTCTGCTGCCTGCCTGACCTTGGTGGTCAGTCATCAGCTGCATCCATTTTCAGGTAAAGGCAGCCTCAGGACTGGTCTTCCTGCACCACCAAGGGGTGGAAGGGAAGATGCTGGACCTCAGGACTCGGCATCCTCAGAAGGTGCTCCAGCCCCACCCCCTCTCTCCTAGGGCTTCGCTGTGATTACGAGCTGTTCGTTTCCAAATTTACCTAACTCTGGAGGGAGAGACAGGAACAGGGCTGTAAAGCTCTTGCTGGGATTCATTTGTGTTCATGGATAAACACTCCTTGGGTTGGTGCAAGACATTGACTTCTAGATTTTTGAAAAACTGATGCTGACAAACCCTGTACAGTTTTTCTCTTTGGTGTTGGGTGAGAACATTTCCAGAGGTCCTACCTGCTGTCCTCACCAGCACCCTCTCCCTTGACTTGATCTTCCAAGGTGAGGCCACGTAGCACAGGAGTCCAGCTCACGCCTTTCTCTGATGTCTCACGTGCGCCACCCGTGACAGTGCCGCTTCCCGGTTTCCAGTGAGAGGTCGCTGTTGCGCTTCCTGTCGTAGCTTTGCAAACACTGCGAGGTTCTTCCTCTGGCTCCTGCATCGCTGCCATTAGCAGTGGCTGCAGTTCTCCCCTCTGCAAGGTTCTGAAGTCAGTCGGAACATCTTCCATCATTCCTGCCACACAGGGAGAATGTCCCGATGCACGGTGTGTCTCTGTCACAGCTGCACTGATGGCCTTTTAAGAGATTAAGAAGGGCAGGGTTTCAAGGACTTAGGGCCACTACCCCATGCCACAGGTTCCAGCCTCTGACCTCCCAAGGTGTGGACCCTCCACCCGTGGCACAGAGGCCCATAACATGCACACTTCCATAGTGACACAAGTCGAGGAGCCAGAGAGACTGCGCCTTCTCCACAGCAAAGTCCTGGAGATTCCTTGGGCAGCCCATGGGACCCTGCTTCAGAAACCCCAGAGCAGGGGCTGGAGGCTCTGCTTCCCAGGTCGGCAGTGAGACCTAACAAGTCCCCGGGAGCCAGGGCCCATGGGGTCTCACGCAGAGGTGCTTTTCCAGACTCACTCTGGGCTAGACAGGATAGCTATCTCTGTCCACATGATGCTGCAGAGAGCTTTAAAAGCCCATCTCCGGGGCTCTCATTTGATTCCCAAGTGTGCAAAGGCCAGCATCCTTGGCGTGACACATTCCTGCGTGACCAAGTCCTGAGAGGAACAGATGTATCGGAGCAGCTCCAGTGCACAAAAGCCCGAAGTACCGGCCTGCAGTCAGCTAATGTCCTCCCGGTGTCCACCTCAGCAGAGTCCACGTGCTGTGGTCCTCTTCTCTTCTGTGAGGACAAGGTGCTCACGCCCAGGTTCATGCGAGCCTTGTCCAAGTGCAGACAGCAGAGAGCAGCGGGGCGGCATGAAGTCTCTCTCTGACGCGACTCCCCAGAGGAGAAGCACACGGGAGTCCTGCCGGCATCACCAGGGTGCACTCAGATTTCGTGCTGAACCCCTTCCTTGATAGGTTTCCCTGGACATATTCCTGGGGACATAAAGGAGCCCAGGAAACAGGCGACACAGATGAGCATGTGGTACTGCAGCCACCTACGCAGCCAGCAGGGTTGGTGCCCCCAAGAGTTAGGGTGTCGCCGCCCCTCATGTTTCCTCAGCCTCCCCCAACCCTGCTGCCACATGAACTCCTCTCACTTTTGCAGTCTGCACGGGTCCCCAAGAGTTTCCATGCACTCTGCACCCCAACACCCCGCATCTAGAGGCTCTGCTCCCTGCACATCCCCAGGGGCTGGCCCTGTTTTCCGTTCCTGTGCATGGCCGGGGCAGGTCTGGAGAAAGGGTAGGTGTGTGGCGCAGGGTGCGCCTGAAACGAGCGCAGCTAATCAGATTCTATCCCTGCAAGAACAACAGGACCGCTGCATGCGGCAGACAAGGGTTTTAAATAATAGAAACTCCTATTAGGTGAATTTATGAAGAAACTGTGGAAAGTTATAACAATACTATGCACCCTTCAGTACCTTCTGCTCAGCGAATGTCTAAGTGGTCCTGAATCATTTATGCCAACATGCAGGAAACTGATAAATTTTGAACAAATTTAATTGAAATCACCCCTGGAGTGCATGCGGAGGAAGGATTAAATTTAATGGTCTCGCAGAGTGTCACAGCACTAGACGGCTGCCTTCTGAAGTCTACTTTTTTCCCTAAATAAAAGATTCCCAGCCTCAATCAGAAGTGAATGTGAGTTTAATCACATCTTAGAAATGAAAAGCGTGTTCGCCCCCTCGTAATGAGACTTAAGGAAGATGTTTAACCAGACAACCGCAAGTCAGCTCCGTCTTACAGCAGGATGTGAGGCCCAGTGTCCCTCGCGTGCAGGTGGCGTTGTACCCCAGTGTCCCTCACACAGGGTGGCAGTTTCCAAGCACGAGGGACCTGCCTTCAGGAGGCCACACATGGCACCCTGGAAGATCACTGCTGGGCCACGAGGCGCTACTCTTTTGAGCACCACTGGGACTCCTGGGTCTGCGCACTGATCCTCCAGACCCCAGCGAGCCGGGCAGCACGAGCTCCAGAGATCCGAATGCTCCGAAGCCCTGAGGAGCAGAGCCAGGATTCCGGGTCAGGAGCCGTCCAACCCAACAGCTGCTCACCTGCAGACCGTGTCCCCACAGCGCTGGCGTGTTCCGAGGGGACCACGCTTCAGCCACCTGCCTGGCCCATTGCTGCAGTTGCTCGGGGAGGAGACATCTGACCCCTGGGGCCCAAGGACAGGGGAGGCTCTGTCCCCATGGGTAGTGGCCAGTGGCCCCGCTATGCTGCTTCTCCAGGCTCCTGGCCAGACTGGAGTGACTTTAGTGACATAATCCATGGCTTCCCGTGCTGCCACTGGGTCAGCAGGGTGGTGCTGGTCCAACAGTGGTCAGGAAGGGCCTCAGGGCTTCCAGCAGCCTCTTTCAGTAGGAGGAGCCAGCCAGGGGTGGAGGCACCTGTGCAGGTAACACGGCTTCCTCCAGGCTGCGCTCGGGGCCAGCCCGAGGATCCTGTCCACACAAGAACGGATCCACAAGTGAAAACCAGAAGCCACATGTCACCTGTGTCGGGGGAGGACTCCGTGGAAACCCCAAGCTTTGCCCCAAGTGGGTGTGGACTGGAGTCCTCATTGTGCCCAAGGGAGGCTGGCCTGAGGCTGGGGATGTCAGGGTCCTTGAGACCCTCAGCAGCAACCACAGGACAGAAAGTAGCAGCCTGCGGCCTGGGAGGCAGGGAGGGAGGGAGGGAGGGAGGTTCTCATCTGCCCCCCGCTGTGGAGCCGTGGTGGGGACAGGAGTAGAGGAGGGTCCTTGACCCTGCAGGACCCCGGAGGCCCGCTGCAGTTCTCTGCTCTAGAGGAAAACAGTTTGCTTCTCACAGTCCTTCGCATGGTGTCCCAGCTTTTATTTTCTGTGGTTTTCACTTGGATGAGACAGACGCTGCCCAGTGACTGTCCCCCCTCCCCACCACTGTGACTGCTTATTTACCCCTCCGCCCTGAGGCTGTCCAGCAAGTGTCTGGCCAGCTACAGGCCAGCTGTGCAGACCTCAGAGGTGGCCAGGCCCTGTGCTCCTGGGCTCAGCTCTGTGACAACCAGGGAAGGTGGTGAGGCCTCCTTGGGACCCTTAGCCTGCATTTCAACTCTATTTCCAAATATAAACCCGTCAGCTGTGTCAGGCACTTTGATTTCTTTGGATGTCAGGCTTGATTTTCAGATGCAAATGTGCCCCAGGTTAGTCTTCATAAGTTACCTGGCTGGGCACCAGGAGCACACCTGTCAGGTGCAGCCCCCTGACCTTCCACCTCCGTGCAATCCTTCACGCTCCGCATCAAAGACGCCCTCCTGCCCCCCCGGAGCCGGGGCAGAATTACTCTCCAAGGAGTTTATGCAAACACAATCATCCCTTTTGATGCAGGCTGCTTCATCCACCAGCACTCGAAGGCAGGATTTCACCTGGAGGCCGCCGCTGCCGCTGCGGCTACAACTGCCACACTGCTCTTGGAGAATGCAGTCGGTCTCCAACAGGAGGGGGAAGCCTCAGTTTCCCACCCAGGCTCCCAGGCTGCGGGCCGGGGGCGTCAGAGGGGCCGTGTGGACACCTGGCTCTGCCAGGGTTTCCTTCCTCTGCAGCCTGATCTTCCAGGACGCTGGAGCAGCCACGCTGCCTGCCCTTCCAGCACCGGCGACCAAGCTCTTCAGACGCCTGCAGCTTGCAGGCCTCAGCACTGGGGCCTCCGCCCCAGCAGGGATCTGGGACCCCTAGGAAGGTCTCCATGCACCAGAACTTTCCCTGCGTGTGTTATATTCCCCGACCTGGTGTCTGGAAACAGCCAGGAAACTCAGAGTTGGCCTGGCTTTTGCCAGCGTCCCAGCCCCTCACCCACGCAATCACAGGTGTTTGCAGCCAGGTGGCCACAGCGTCAGAGCCTGCCTGGGACCCCTGTGTGGCACCTGTGTGACCTGAACCTTGTCCCCACCGAATCCATGGGTCAGAGGCTCACATGGGGACGGTGTGCAGTGTTGCCCCTGGGAAGTTGGCAGTTGAGGAGAGATCAGGAGAGTGGGACGATGTCCTTCACAGGGGTGCACTGGTGACAAAGTTCAAGAGGGTGGCCACACACAGCCCGCACGCGGGTGCCTGCCGCAGCCTCTGGGACCTTGGACATCCTTCCCACCCCGTGGTGAGGAGCAGTCTCTGTGGCTTCAGTTGCTGTCTGTAGAGTTTTGGATCATAGAATTTTATTTTATTTATTTTTTGTGGTACTGGAGATGGAACTCACAACCTTGGGCTTGCCAGGCAGGCGCTTACACCGCCAAGCTGAATCCCCCGACCCATGTCTGTGGAGTTTTGTTATGCAGCTGTGCTGACCAGCAGAGGTGCTGTCCAGCTCTGCTCATCACTATGAGAAATGACCCCTCCTGGGCATCACCTTTGTCTTCAGGAGTACCCTGCCTGCTCATCAAGTACCCTCCACGGAAGATTCCAAATGTCCTGGTTAACTATGGAAGTCATCTTTGTAGAAATTTGGAAAATGGAAATTTTTTTTGGAAAAAACAACCCATAATCTTGCTTCCCAGATTTATTTAAACATGCCGGGATAGTTTTCTTTTTCCCCCAGGACCTCCTCTTTGTGTGTGACACAGTTATTTATTATTTCCCCTTATAAGTTTTGGGTGCTTCTGCCGTCCTACTCTTCAGACGCCCTCATTGGAGACATTGTGCTGTTAATCAGGGCTCGTAACAGGCTCTCGAGGATGCTGTTGATTTCTCCTCACAACTGCCTGCCGGTTACTCCTCTTCATGTGATTCAGGGCTAAACCACAGCCCTCACGCCTTGCTGTAAATCCCCTGGCATTTATAGTTATCTTCCTAGCTGCACCTCATCGGAGGGGGTCCTGCACTTAACCACGTGTGATGGTACAGGGGCCTCCCGGGCACGGGCGACATGCTCTGCCCCACAGGAAGGGAGGCACCGAGCACCTGTGCCCTGAGCACGGGGGCCCTGGCTCTTCTGCCTCCCTGCTCTTCAGACTCCATGTGCTTCCAGTCAAAGCAAAGTGACGCTAAATCTGCAAAACATGATGCAAGTAGATATCTCACCCTCCCCAGGAAGCCCGAGTGCCACGTCAGACCAAGAAACCAATCAACCAAACAGAAGTAAGACATAACTGTAAAACGCAGATTTTAGGACCTCAGCAACTGTGGGCATGAGAATAGTGTCTGTGGTCAGTGTGGCGAGAAGCACCCAATGTAAGCAGGGAACACGCAGGTCGCCCTTCTGGGGCCCTCTGTGAGGAAATGGCCGCATGCGAGCGCAATTTGGAGACTGCTCAGGTGTCCCTGGGCATTCCACACACCAGACGTTGTCCTTTGGGAATGTGACGGTCAGGCGTGGCCTCCAGACTGGGCAGCTAATCTGTGCCCAGCCGGGAGAAATCAGGTCCCTGAGTTTCTTTCCAGCACATCTGCCTGCTCACTGTTGTTGAAGTTTCTTTTCACAACTGTGTCCTGCATGGCTGATGACTGCTGGACCGGGGAGGAGAGAGGGCTGTGGCACTGACGGTTGGCGTCAGACGTCCTCAGCAGAAAGAGTCTGGCCCGGTGATGTCTCCCAGAAGCTGCCTGCAGGGACCTCGGAAGGCACAGGCCTCACAGAAGAAGCTGCAGATAAAAGTGGACGCTGGGAAGGTTTGCTGGGTGTCTGTCTCATTGCACAGCACAGACTCATCGCTACATGAAAAGTGGAGCGTCCCTTTGAAGCTGTTCGGAGGAATTCCTCCTGGGGTCAGAAGCTGTTTATGGAAGATCTCTGCCAACAGGAGCTCCTGGGCGTGGCCGGGAAGGGAGGGAGCTACGTGACACACTTGGGTTGCCTGGAGCCATGCTGAAGACAGAAGTCCATGTGTGTGTGAGCTGCGAGCTCCAGAAGGACAGCTCTTGGGCAGAGGTTCGAGGAAGACGGATCGCGGGCTGGGGCACGACAGGCTTCTTCCATTTCACACGCGCTGCTCGGGAAGCTGTCCTTACCAGTGCAGGTCTCCAGCCCTGAGAGCACGCCGCACTTTTTGTTACCTCTGATTTTGTTTAAAGAGTCTGTGAATCTGATTTCCTGTCAGACCACGCTGACAAGTTTACGCTAGCGAAGTGCAATTAGAAGTGGTTCCCATCTCTAATTAATTGAGCTGCCACCGGGATGAAGCAGCACTGTGGAAATATGTGACGTGGGTGGTGTCCCCTCTGGCGATGGAACAGGCACCGAGACGAAACCGGGATCAAAAAGAGAAAGAAGTGCTTGGCAGAGTGTAAGCAGCACGGTGTGTTATGCAGCAGGCTGAAAATGAAGGCCCACGGCCCCGCCGGCTCTGCCACTGTGCTCATCTCCACGCGGTCTGGCTCCACCCTGCGCACCTCCAGGCGGGCGCTCCAGCCCGGGGCCTCAGCCCTGAGACCTGACAACGCACCGCAGGCGGGCAACAGCGGTCAGCACTGAGGGGGCTCCCTCCACAGAGGGCGAAGGGCTCTGCTGCCCCCAGTCCTCAGCGCCTGCCCGCTGTGCTTTACCCACTGCAAAAATGCTGAACGGCCAGCTGG
>RJWT010024795.1:0-16358 GCA_004365215.1 Cuniculus paca | reverse complement strand
AAACTGTGGTAGCTGCTACTTGCTTGTGTCACTGGTCACAGGGCAGGAGGGATTGTCCCACTGCCAACCAAGACTACTTGCCTTCCTCTGCCACCAGATAGAGAGCAGGGTTGGGTTGCCCTTGTCCCACTGAAGGCCTGGGCAACTCGACTGCTTGTTCCACTAGTCACAGAGTAGAGGGATGCTTCCAGGCCTTTGTAGGTAGGGTTAGGATTGGCTTTCGGTGACTGCTGGAGCAGAGACTAGGTGTTCCAACTCCTAATACTTAGTGCAATTCCCCTCAGTCTGCTGTCCTACAGTTGTTAGTCAATTGTAACTGCATGGACCTTCCCTCATTCTACTTCAGGATGTTGGGAATGAAGCCGCTCATGAGCTGTTCTGCTGGTAGAGTTTGAACCCTGAGCCCTTTGAAATAAAATGGCGACTCTGTCGACCCACTGGTGCTTCTTCATGCAATTGCGTGCTGGCATGCCACTCCACCTCACTCACCAACCAGTGACTCTGTGGGCTTCTCAGGAAACAGTGAGAGAAACCACTCACTTTGGTTTCTCTCTGGGCTTCTGTTTTCCAAATTTTCAACACTTTGTCCTGGAGAAGCTGAGTTGCTGGCACCCACCACTCTAACATCTTTCTCTCCTCTACATAGTCTTTTTAAGAAAAAGAGACATACAGTTATTTGTGTTAAATAACTTTGGATACGATTTTTTGATGGAAGACTCAAGGCCAGGCAGTGAATTTAGGAGACAGGTGATAGAGTTCAGAATGTGAGAACAGATGTGTGAATAAACAGTTGAAAGTACACTTCAGCAATGTTTAAAAGGAGAGCTCACTTGCTATCATAAATAAATATGTGGTGAAAAATCAACTAACGTAGAATGAAATAATACATATTCTTAGCTTGGGTAGAATAATCAAGCATAATAGGAATATAATTTGTAAGAAAGAAAAGAGTTTTGAGGTAAGACTATATGTTAACTTTAGTCCAGTGCAACTTAGACATCCAGGTTGAATTGTTAGGTTAGTCAAGGGAATTTATATTGCTTATGTTTACTGAGGTGTATTTAAAAGGCAATGTGTCCACGAGTCACTATTTTGTAAGACATTGTCATGAACCAGTAATCATCTACATTTATTTAGCAGTCTACAGGTCAGTTGGGTAGTTTTGATGGTCTTAGTAGGAAACTTTACTTATGGTTTCTTGCTTAGCTACTGAGTCAGACACAGTTGGGCTCCTTTAGGATTATCTCCTTTGTATCTGACACTCAGCTGTCTACTCAGGTGATTAAGGTCACTTAGCTATGCACCTCATTATTCAGAAGCCTAACCTGTATTTATTCTTATGGTAGCTGAGAAAGCCTTCAATAAAATAAGGAAGAATGTGAATAACCCCTTAAGTTTTTGATCTGACTGGTATGTTTCTTCTACCTTAAGTTATGAAATAAAAGTCACGATTCCAGCACAGAAGCAAAAGACAAGAACACAGAATCCACCTCTTGAGGAGAAGAGCTGTGAAGCAAATTGCAAAATACGTGGTACAGACAAGGTTGGGAATTTGGGGCCATTTTTATAACTGAATGATTGCAGTTATCAATTGTATATTTAGCCAGAAAAACTTGATGTTACAAAAGTCTAGTAAATCATTCTCTTTAAGATAAAATCCTTGGCCTATTAATCATGTATATGAAAATCTCGGAGCATATAAAGTATGCTTAAAGGCCATATATAATTATTTGATGAGAGCCATGTGATAAGGTAATTATGTAATTATGCATTAATTAGTCAACTGAGAGAATGATTTCTGTTTATTTTTAAAATTTAGAATGGATCATGTTTTTTAGAAAATTTTTAACTGAAAGAAAAGTGAAGTTCACCATTACTACAAATGGTGCCACAGTTTATCTTTAATTTTAACTAGTGCAAAATGATAAGGGACTTATCCAGTACAGTGTGTGAACAAAGGAGATAAATAATTCAGGGGGAACCAAACTAATTCATCAAATGTGAGGAGCATCATACTCCAAACAAACAGATGTGTTCCAAAAAGGCATAGGCAGCATTCTAAGAAATACATGATTAAACTTAAAAAAAGAATACATATGATACAAAAAATGAATAAGCCCTCTGGGGGCTGTACTTCATAGTTATTCAGAGTGAGGAAGGTTATTATGTATGTGATAGTTTAGATAGGATACCTCTGAGAATGAAAGTGGATTATAATAATAGTAAAGTGAGAAGGAGAATTGAGGTGCTGGGACTTGAAAAAATAAGATATATAAGTGTGTGTGTGTGTGTGTGTGTGTATTTGGACTCAACTGTTTAATCATTTTCTGTCCCATATTTATATAATTTTTAATCTATTATTGTCTGTATACTGTCTTTCCTCTTTTTTTTTAATTTTTATTCTAAGGATCATTTATCCCCTCCAGG
Organism: Cuniculus paca; assembly: GCA_004365215.1. NCBI lineage: Eukaryota > Metazoa > Chordata > Mammalia > Rodentia > Cuniculidae > Cuniculus > Cuniculus paca. The sequence goes on along the minus strand of RJWT010024795.1, from coordinate 13,931 downwards.
CTCATATGAAGAACTAATATTCAACCTAACTGAAATAAATAAATAAATAAATAAATAAATAAACTAAAAGACTTTTAAACTAGTGGAATGAGAGACATCAAAAATATGAAAAAGGAAAAAGGTAAACTACTGCTCAAAAGAAAAAATATAAAGTGGAATTTAGACAGAGAGCTTAGGAGCAGAGCAAAAGGAATATGAAAGACTATTGCCTTTACCCTTGTGTTTACTGACTCTACATCTGTGCACAACCTCTAGACTTTTGATATGCAAGCCCTGATAGGAAAGTACAGGGGGCTTAGACATCCTGGAAGGAGAAGGAGCCAGAAGCAACTGAACTGGCAAGGAAGTTATCCCCTGTGTTAGTCTATAATGCCCCTACTTTCACAGTTACAAATACAAATGAAATGTGTCTCTAGAAAATAAGGATGGGCAAGTGACACAATTCCACATTGTGAGCACTCAGTGAAAATTGATAGAAAAATTATAAGGATGTTGATGGTCCCTGATAATGGTTTGAGTGAATATGATGGCATGGTCCTTTTGTCTAATGGAATGCATGAACAGTAGTGATTAATGTATGAGGAAGTTATTTTCCACCAAGACAGCATTCTAGAAGGGTTTTGTGCCTGGTTTCTTTCTTGCTTAACAATGAAGGCTCAGAAGGCTGAAACTTTCAGAGTGAAATGGGTTTAAAATGCTTACTAGTACTTAGAAAACTAAATGATTAATTTATTTAACCTAATCAAGAAAAATATCAAATTAGACCATAGCAAACACCCAGAACAGTGCAAATTAGCCATGGCATGTGAATGCACAACTGGCCCTCTAAAACTTGAAGAGTTCATGTTCACAATAACCATACACCTAAGAAGATAGTTATTCAGAGAGTTTATAGTAGCTTTAGAAATTATTCTCTGCATAGAGGCTTACTAGAGATAGCATCTGAGTTTTATGCTTTGCTTTGTTTTTAAAAGTGACAATTCAGTACTCTTTATCTGGTTCTCAGTTTATACATTTTCTTTAGGTTATTATTATGCTCAATCAGAAAACAAACTTGGCATCCCAAAGTCTATTGTCTATTTCACTTCAAGATACATGTTTCTCTGTTCTATATATTATATATTGATTATATAGTTCAATTTTTAAAGTATAATCTTATTTTTTAGTTGTCCAAGTTTATACAGCAGAGATATTGGGGAACAATTTCCTACCAAGCCCATATTTAACCTACTCCTGAAAACAGTTGTTAACTATAAATATAGAAGCCCATATACAGTTTAAGTGAAAGTAACAGCCATTTAATGTACTCTCTACTATAATCTTTATCTTATTTGTTGTTCTATTTCTGCATAAAGGAGAAACCAGAGAATGGGGAGGGGGAGCCCATGAAAATCTTTACCATATCTGGACTACTTAGAGAAATGATCACAAAGAAGCTGATAGTGAACAAGAATGTTTCTATATTAAATGAAAAATTATCCTGTGCTTTATAAGCTCCCATGAGACAGGAGTTTTTCTGTTTTTTTTCACTATTGTTATCACTATTGTTGCCTAAAATAAGGATCTCTAGAAGTACTCAATGAACATTTATGGAAATTATTTTCAGTTAGCAAAACAGTGCATGTACTCTTGAGCATCACATTTTAGTTGGACTAATAGCAAACTAGAATATGTTAGAAAATGGATAATCAGGAGATTGAGAAAGGTGGAAATTCTATTTTAAGAAGATACAGATATTTAGCCAAAATGATAGAACACTTGGAATGGACAATATAAGCATGTCTTGGCACTTTTCTCTCAATGTTGAGACAAAATACCTGATGCCCAAATTAGGGAAGGAAAGGTTTATTTCTTAAAGTTTGGAGGTTTTAGTCCATACTCAGCTGGTTCCAAGGCAGGATGGCATGGCTGAGGGGCAACTGTTCATGGTGGCTGCAAGCAGCAAAAGCAAACAGGGCAAAAGAGGGGAAAGCACTCTTCCTTCCTGACCTTACATTGTATACCAGCTCCACTCCTGGGCAGGTGCAGAATTCACACCACCAATCCCAATGCTAGACAACAAAGCAATCACAAACACTAGATTTAGTCACTTCCATGACTCCATGAGGCTTGGGGGGCCACTTAGACACAAACCATAACAAAGCACTAAAGTATTCAAAAATCTAATACATATATGAGAAATAAGAAGGTTCTTCTGTTGCTGTAAAAGAAATGAGTACAAGTTATAAGATATATCAGTATTTCATGAGAAAGAACTAATTTATACCATATATCAATTTCTGATACATAAATTTTATTGCAACTACAAGAATTTGTAGTTTTATTGTAAGCTTGTCTTCAATACTTTGCATGTAAGAATTTGATTTATTTAGCCTTTAAATTCTTTTTCATTATTAAGGTTTGAGCACATTTCCCTGTTGTAGTTCATGATTAGATGCCTATTTCTTGAGTGAAAAATCATATTATTTTTGCTTCTATATTAAAAGCCATTAAGAAAATATGTTGCGGAGATCAAGTAGAAGGTATCAACAATAGTTAATGCCTTTATGCTAACTTCAGAGTTCAATTAGATTTCTATGATTTTCCAAGGGATTCAAATACCTTTTTTTTTTTAAAATGTTAAAATATTTCTTGAGACCACACCAGGAGACTGACAAGCAGTGCAGGAAGAAGCCAGGACTTGGTAACTGGCCCTTTTTTTTTCAATATTCTTTTCTTTTCTTTTTTTTTTCTTTGTATTTTCTTTCTCTTTTTTGTTCTTTCTTCCTTTTTTCCCCCTCTTTCTGTTTTTCTTTTTTTCTCTCTTTCTAAACAGCTGGGAGAACTCCAGTTGTAAAAAACCAATCCAATTCCTTAAACCCAGAGACCAAATTAAGATTATTCCTTGACTACTCCTTTATTCTTTATCTTCTATCCCTTCTCTAGTTTTCCAAACCTTGCATTACCACCCTTTGTCCTCTGGCCTTGCTTCTACTTTCTTCACAGTTATCTTTGCTTTACACATTATCTTCCCTAAATTTCCCCGACATAGGATAAAACCACTCTTCCAGAGGGAAATTCATGGCATAATAATTCCTAATTTATGATAGGTTCTGTTCCATAGCTATAGACTTTGCTTCTATGGCCTAAAGTACAAAATCAACAGTTACCAAAGTTTTTCAGTTTATAAATTGTGCTTGATGCTATTGATATCGCCAATTTTGCTACTTTAGCTATGATGTCACACTTATTGTAATTAGTTGTTTCCCCTTCTGTAACAATATGGGGAACCTCTGGGGTAATAACCTCACCACAAACCTACACCAAAAGCCTGAAGACTGAGTTGAACATCCTGCTATTAATTACTTGAGAAGATAGGATTTTGGGACTGACACAAATCAAGAATTTCCCAAACAGAGAAAACATGACTGAAGAAACAGAATTCTTACAGAGGTCTTAATACTAGAGATATTAAGTACCTACTACAAAAACTCACTAGGATCATCACAGGAAACAAAATAAAAAATCTTTAGAAATGAGAAATGACAAGATGAAAAAGCAAAATGCAACCTCAGACCTCCAGTCTACCCAGAACAAGTCTAGGTGACATCAACATAGAAGAAACTTGAAGACATACAACTGAAATTTCTGAAATGACAACAACCAAAGTCAAGAAACAAATTCATGAGGATATAGTGGAAATCACATAAGAAATACTCTCTCAGGTGAAAAAAGAAATGTCAACATTTATAAAGTAATTGCTTAGCAAAACTAGAATAGAGATAGATGAAAAATTAGATGATGATAGGAAGAGGATGGAAACTGTGAATGATCAATATAGGAAAAGGATAGAATACATGAAATGGATTCAAACACATATCCAGGATATCAAAAATGTCATTGAAAGCTGACAAAATCCCTTGAACAAAACTGAAGACAGACTTTCAGACCTTAAAGACAGGATAATGGGTAGAAATAAAGAAAGGAGAGATCACTTGAAAATAACAAAAGATTAGGAGGGCTGGGGATGTAGCTCAGTGGCCTAAGCACCTGCCTGACAAGAACGAGGTCATGAGTTCAATCCCAAGTGCTGCAAAAAAAAAAAAAAAAAAAAAAAAAAAAAAAAAAAAAAAAAAAGAAAAAAAAAGAAAAGAAAGAAAGAAATAACAAAAGATTAGGAAATAACAACTCAACAGCTACAAGATGACATAAAGAAAAATAATATAAGAATAATTGGTGCCAATGAAAAAGACAGAAGTCAACACAAAAAGACAAAAAGAAATACCCTATTTGCAGAACTAATAGCAGCAATTTTCCCAAGCATAGGACAAGAATCTGACGTACAGATAAGTGATGCAAATAGAACTCCAATTATCTATAACCAAATAAATCAACACCCAGACATGTAATAAGCAAGATCCCAGAATTTCAGCAAAACAGAATTTTAAAAGCATTACATAAAAGAAACAGATGACCTATAAAGGAAATTCCATCAAAATCACAGCAGACTTCTCAACACAAATCTTCAAGTCAAAAAGAGATTGGAGTGAAGTATTCAAAGTCCTGAAAGCAAACAACTTACAACCAAGACTGATGTATGCTGCAAAGCTATCTTTCAAAACTAATGCAAAAATAAGATACTTCCATGACAAAGAAGAACTGAAGAAACTCATGACCACCAAACCAACCCTACATAGGGTACTGAAAGATATTCTAGACATAAAAATGAACACAATTCCAATAACACCAACAGAAATAAACCACCCAGCAAGGCAAGCAGCTAAACACAGGGGAAAAGTGGAGAACCAACTGTGGGAAATTAGCATGACAAAGGTAGGTCAATACCTATCAGTTTCAACCATCAATGTAAATGGCCTCAATTCACCAATCAAAAGAAATAGGTAGAATGGATCAAGAAATAAGATCCAACAATATGCTGTATAGAAGAAACACATTTTACTCAAAAGAAAATTCATAGAGTGAAAGTCAATGGAAAACAATACTCTATGTGACAGGAACCAAGAAATAAACAGGAGTACATATCCTGTTTGTAGACAATATGAACTTCAAACCAAGAATGATCATAATAGATAAAGAAGTTCTCTACATACTTATTGGTGGAAAAATTTAAGAGAAAAACCTAACAATCATAAATGTATACTCACCAAATATCGGAAAACCCAACTATATAACACAAATATTAATAGACATGAAAAATCAAATAAGCAAAAGCACAATTGTAACAGGGGAACTTAATATCCCATTGTCACAAAAAGATAGATCAACTAGACAGAAAATCAGCAAAGAAATATCAGAACTGCACCAAACCTGTGAACAAATGGACTTAGTAGATGTTTACAGAGTGTTCCACCCAACAACATCAGAATATACATTCTTCTCAACTACACATAGAACATTCTCTAAAATAAACCATATACTAGGCCATAGAAAAAGCTTAAGTAAATGCAAAGCAAATGAAATTGTCTCATGCATATTATTTGACCATACTGTAATGAAATTGGAAATTAATGACAAAAGAAACCACAAAAACTTCATAAACTAATTGAAATTAAATAACACCCTCCTGAAAAACCAATAGACCACAGGCAAAGTTAAAGAAGAAATCAAAACATACTTACAATCAAATGAAAATGCAAATACAACTACCAGAACCTGTTGGATACAATGAAAACAGTCCTAGTAATAGTGGTGAATTTTTACACCAGGAAAGTAGAACAAGCATAAATAAACAACCTAATGTTATACCTAAACTTTTCAGAAAAAGAAGAGAGAGTGAAACACAAAGCCTATTCATTGGAGGAAATTATAAAGATCAGAGCAGAATTTAATGCAATTGAGATGAAGAAAATGATACAAATAATTAATGAGTCAAAGAGCTGGTTCTTTGAAAGACTATAAAATTAATAAACCTCTAGCCAATCTTATCAAAAAAGGAAATAAAAAATTCAAATTCACACAATAAGGAATGAAGAGGGTGAAGTCACTACAAATCCTGTGGAAATTCAGAAGGTCATGAATCTCTACTTTGAAAAATCTTTACTTACCTAGGATGGAAAACACAAAAGAAATAGACAAATTCCTAGAAAAGTATGAATTACTAAAGCTGAATCAAGAACATATAAAAATTCTGAATAACCCAATATCACTCAATGAAATAAAAAATATAATTAAAAACTTACTAACAAAGAAATACCCAGGTCCTGCTGTATTCATTACTGAAATATACAAGAAATTTAGAGATTTCATGCCAATACTCCTCAAACTCTAATGAAATTGAAAAGGAAACAAATTTCCCTAATTGATTCCTATATTACCCTGATACCAAAACCAGATAAAGACCCCCCCAAAAAAGAAACCCAGGTCAATCTCTCTAATGAACATAGATGCAAAAATCCTCAATAAAACACTAGCAAACAGTGCAGCAAATCATCAAGAAGATTATACACCACGACCAAGTGGGATTCATCCCAGGAATGCAGGGATGTTTCAACATATGCAAAGTAAAAAACCATAATACACCATATCAACCGAGTCAAAGAAAAAAATCACATGATCATTTCAGTAGATACAGAAAAAGCTTTTGATAATACATGGCCTCTACCTCAATCTGATAAAAGCCATCTATGAGTAACCAACAGCCAACATCATACTAAGAGGACAAAAACTGAAAGCTTTCACTCCAAAACCAGAAACAACACAAGGAAGTTCACTATCACCACTCCTATTCAATATAGTTATAAAACATTAGCCATATCAATTAGACAAGAAATAGAAATAAAAGAAATAGTGATAGGAAAGGAAGAAATTAAACTATCACTGTTTGCAGATGACATGATACTCTACTTAGAAGACCACCAAAACTCCACTGAAAGATTTCTAGAGTTAATAACCAAATTCAGTGGCATAGCTGAATATAAAGTCAGCACTCAAACATTAATAGCATTCTTGTACACAAACAACAAGTCCACTTAGAGAGAAATTAGGGAAACTACACCCTTCACAGTAGTATTCTAAAAAAGGAAATACTTAGGAATCAATCTAATAAAGGAAGTAAAAGATATATACATTGAAAAATACAGCACTCTGAAAAAGAGATCAAAAAGGATATCAGAAAATGGAAAGATGTCCATTGCTCATAGATGGGAATAACCAACATAGTGAAAATGGCCATATTCCCAAGGCTGTTATACAGATTTAATGCAATCATAATCAAAATACTATTAGCATGCCTCAAAGATCTAGAGAAAACATTCCTAAAATTCATTTGGAAACAGAAGAGACCTAGACTAGCAAAGGCAATCCTGGGCAACAAAAACAAGGCAGGAAGCATCACAATCCTGAATTGAAATTATATTACAAAGGTACTGTGTTAAAATCAGTGTGGTACTGGCAAAAAAATAGACATGAAGATAAGTGGGACAGGGGCTGGGGATCTAGCTCAGTGGTCTAAGCGCCTGCCTGGCAAGTGCAAGGGTGTGAGTTCAATCCCCGGTGCTGCAAAAAAAAAAAAAAAGATAAGTGGGACAGAATATAAAATTCATACATAAGTACAAACACACTCAGATACCTTCTTTTTGAGAAAGGAGCCAAAGAGGTTTACTGGAATAGAAGTACTAAATCTACTGGAACTGAAAGTAGTTAGAAATCTTGAAAACTTACATGTAGGAAGAGAGCTCATGAACTATGCCCAAACTGCATAAGAAGTAGTTCAAAGAATTACCAACTGAGATCTCATCTTATTAAAAAGCTTTTGTACATACAAAATAATCACCAAGAATGTCAAAAGTTAACCCGCAGAGTGGGAAAAAATTTTAGCCTATTGTCTCTTAAAGGACTTAAATCTAAAATATAAAGAATTGAAAAACTCAGACCTCCTCCAAATTCAAAGACCCAATTCAAAAAATGGCCATCTAAGATGAATATATACTTTTCAGATGAAGAAGTACAAATCACAAACAAATACATGAAAAAAAAGCTCAACATAATTGGTCATTCAAGAAATGCAAATTAAAACAACACTGAGGTTCCATCTCAAAAAGAATGACCAAAAAGAATGACCGTCATCATAAATCAACCAATCACAAATGCTTGAAGAGTTGTGGTGAAAAACGAACACTTCTCCATTGCTGGTAGGAGTGCAGACTGGTACAAGCACTTTGGAAATCAGTGTGAAGATTCCTCACAAAACTGGGATTAGAGGTTCTGTTCAATTCAACTATTTTCCTTCTGTGTATTTTCCCAGAATGAAAAACATCATACCACAGTGATATATGTGTACCCATGTTTACAGAAGTACGATTTGTGATAATTAAATCTTGCAACAACTCAAATTCTCATCAACCAAGGAATGGATAAAAAAGATGTGGTATTTTTATACAGTGGAATACTATTCAGCTATAAAGAAGAAAAAACTTGTAGCTTTTATAGGTAAATGGATGCAACTGGAGACCATACTCATAAGTGAAATAAATCAGACTCACATGTGTTAACATTGTATCATCTCCCTAATATAAGAAATTGAAAGAGTAAATAAGATCCAAAATTTACAATAGGTAACATGAGAGGGAAAGAAATGATGCAAAAGGAAAAAAACAGTTGTGGTGGGGGAAAGGAGAAAAGAAGGAAGGGAAAAGAAAAAAATATATATGTATATATATTTATATATATGATAGTTAAGATACTTATACTGCTAATTTATTTTAGTTCTTTGAAAAGAATGGTTTGTACATATATTCTTTGATCAATTTTGCATGCTTATATCTTGTAGTCTGAGCAACTACTTTGATGATAATACACAATAAATTAATCATCATTAATTTCCTATTGTTATCAAATTGTTTATCATTATTTTTATTTTTTTTTCTTTAAAATAAAAAATAATAATAATACTGCTTGACCTACTCCTTAGGTTGGTTGTAAAATCACAATGCTAGTCAACAATACAATTGACTCAAATATAAAAGCAAATAAATTAAGATAACAGAATTTGTTAGATGGCACTAAAACTGCATTAAAGAAAGTTAAATGTCTCGTGGGTCTCAGTATGCATTGGTGTGACTGATTTAAAGAAAGTTAGAAATATAGAGCTTCCAAATAGCCATGGAAGCAAATGTAATGTTGCTCATCAGAAGATTATTTTTCACTGAGTTTTTGTTGTACCTAAAACATTTCATCAAAATGTAGATTTATATTCTAAATTTTGAAGGATATATTTATTTTGTAATTTGAGATGTAATTAATTTGTAAATCAAGTTGACAATCTATATTTTAGAGAACATAGACACACACCTGTCTTAGCACCTGTGTTCACAGTTTCCTTAGGTACTCCATAGTCTGGCTCTGTTTTTTTCATATTTCCCTTTACACTTTAAAGAATTGTTTATGTCTCTCTTTCTTCTTTATGTACTTTCCACTCAGTTCTCATCCATCTGAATCTGTCTTCTATTCCTTGAAAGATTGTTTGGAGGTTCAAGCAGGGGAGTGCAGCTACCCATATACTTTTCATAGAGGAACAGTTGTCCTCTATTGGAGGTGGTCATGATTTTTTATATCAAGCATGCAGCTTTGGAAGAGAGAGACACACATGGAGCATTGAGGAAGTAAGGCAACACCTGCCTTATCAGCCAGATCTGCAGAATTAACCCAGGTGATCAACAGGGAGGCAGATGTCACAGCCAGATTGCCCTCACCCCCTGTCTTCTATTCCTGTTGCTCAAATAAAAAGATTTTCTTTATATCTCTGATAGATAGACCCCTCGAAGACCAAAGGGCACACTTTAGCTCCAAAATGTCTTCCAAAATTCTCATATGTAGATGACTGGATTATGAAGGCGCTATATTCATAAGAGGATTAATCCACTGATGAATTCATAGCAGAGAAATAACTGGAAGAACATGCTGAACAATTTCCCCTGCATCAACCTAAAGTATTGGTTGTAAGTGTTCAAGTAACCATTAAACTGCAATGGTTTTAGGAAGTATGGCAGGAAGGATAAGAAAATAGATATTGTTGAGTACAAGTAATGACTACTACAGTTCCAAAACTGAAATCTTTTATTTTATAATTTGATCATAAAAAATGTCAAATTTAATTTCCAGTATTGAACATTAAATACAAGACTGGTTATAAATGATTGTTATTGTTTTGATATTAGTATTATAGGCAATAAGATATCTCTTAATATATTCAAAGTTAGACAATGCCTACTATTTTCATATGTGCATACTTGACTCCAACAAAATTGTGAATACAAATGAAAGTATGAGCCGTGAACTCTTGGGAAATATTTGATTGTAAGATTATCATAGATGATTTAGAATAAGAATTTTATTACCAACAAAATGAAAACTGAAAATAAAATTGTAAAAACAAGTCATGGCCACATGTAAGAATGCATTTCAAACCTCACAGTTCAAGATTCATGTATACAGCTATTTTTTTCTATTGAGCTAAGTGCCAGTATGAGTGAAAAAAAAGTATTTAAAACATTAATGAAAAAGATCATTGTGGATTAGAGTGGCATTGAAAAGATTCACAGGCAGGGAGGACTAAAGTTCAGCCTTGAATGAAAAAGAACTTAAATAGTTTTAAAGGAGGAGAAAATTGAGCTCTCAGCAAGTTGAACATCATGGACAGGAGTAGAGTGGGGCCAGAGCAAGATTTCTGCATGGGTTAATAGGGTGAATCTATTTGTGGTAAAGAGTTTATTCTGAAGAGTGTTTTGTATTTTCTATTATGTACAATGAGAAACCAAAGAATCCTCAGTGAAAAACTTGTGCTTCATTTAAAATGGTTGTTTTGGACAAATAATGTAACTATTTTTAGTGATCAGTGGTTAATACACTGTGAATCAGAATGATTAGAACATATTAAATACTTATGATGTGTAAGGTAATATATGATGTACTTTAGTAAATATCTGTTTTTCATAATGAGTCCTAAAAAATTAGACAATTCCATCCTCATTTTAAAATAAGGGAAGGAGGCTTAGAATTTTTGGATAACTTTGCAGTAATTGTACGGATCTTAAAAGAAAGGATTTGAATCCAGCTTGGTGTTGCACTTCGGGTTCTTTCTACTATACTATTCTAAGTGAAAGAGGACTGCACATGCCAATTTATAGTAAGCAAACTGAATTCACCAATAAATTAGTCAACCAGAGTGCATTCATTTTTATTGAAATAAGTAAATTTTATGTATTTCACAGGACAAGATACATAAAGTTTGCAAATGATCAACATTGCCACTAATAAAGAATTTTTGTATAGTCAAAAAAATATAAGCTAACGAGGTTGTAAATAAACACTTCTAGAATCTATACATTACTCTCCATTAAAACTTCAGTTATTTGACAGTATAGGATCACATGTCACTTTTATCAGAATCTGAAGTTATAATGATATGAATAAAAGCAATCTGTTTTCATAATAAATTTATAATCTTATAGAATTTTGTTTTTTTGTTCATTTTCCTAGAGAAAAATCTACAAAATTTGAAAGGCACACTGTCTTAAATATAGTTTCCAAGACCAAAGATCTTGGGAGGTTAAAATGCAATCAGTTTTCCCAAATTCCTTTTGTTAGGTTATCTTAGGTAATGTAACATAGTATCTTCTATAAGCCTATAAAGAACCTCAGGTTTTGATGGTACACAACAAAATCAACTGACATAGACATTTAAACCAATATCAAGGAGACTTCAGAAATGAACATAAAGTGACATTTAAAATGTGCACCATTAAATAATTTGTTAATTACTTTCTAAACGCAGAACTTTAGCAGTTGAAAGTCTGTCAACATTTTCCATGCTGTTTTAAGGATAAACTGTTAAATTTCTGATGTGTCCAACATAATAGTATCTTTGTCTAATTTCCAGCCTTAACCGATGGAGCTCTCTGAGTGCTCTGCAGTGCAGAAAGGTCCAGTGTCTCCAACCATATAGCCATGCCCTCGCCTTCTGCCTCAATTTCCCCTGAGAATGATAAATCCCAATAATTGTTTATGAGGTGCTAAGGAAGTGGAGGTCTATGTATTTTACAGCCATTCCCTGCTAAAGGGTACTGTAAGCCTTTCCTGCTTGGGATTAGGTGCTTTCCAACTACCTTAGAATGGTGTGATTTTCTCACTGGGCTGCAAAGAACCTGGCAGAAACAATGAGTTAATGTCTATATAGAGAGAACTATTGAGCTGCCTGTTAAATAGAAGAGAGCTTGGTGAACTTTTCAGGAGCCTGTCATTGTAGCAGAACTGGGGTTTTTCTTGCTAAAGGACCTCAATTCTTCCAGGGGTTCACAGGAGTATCTTCTTTCCTTCACTTGGCCTTCAGCTATTTCAGGTGGAGCAGGTTTTATTCTAGAGTGGTGAATCCAACCACCTTTCTCTGCCACCTTCACTGTAGCGATCCTGGCAATATCTGAGGCTCAGGTTGGAGGATTCTGAGAGAATATAGCATAGTTTGGAGGAAGAACTGTGGCACCATAGTGCTGAGACTGAAATTCTTCTTCAGCAATTTATCAACAGTGGATAAGTTATTTAATCTTATTCCTCTTCACTTTTCTCATCTTTAAAATGAAAGGAATAATAGTACCTTCTTCACAGTATTGTGAAAATTGAATAAATTAATTGTAAAATGATTGTAAAAAGACCTAGCCTCTATCTTGTAATATGAAATTAATTGTAACTATATACACATCTGTAAACTAAATTAAAAATTTAGAATACACACAAAAAAATAAGGCACTTAGTCTAGCCTGGAAGCTTCGAGCAATCTCACTACCAGTAAGTCAGTAATGACAACCAATAGCCATCATAGAAGAGGGGTGACAACAGAGAAATGGAATAAATAGTGAAGATTGTCTTGCTTTGTTGGAAGTGTGGGATTTATGAAAGAGAAATAAAAACAACCCAGAAATAAGTGTAAGCCTAAATATAAGAGTGAGAAATCTTAAAGAAGACAGCAGGTGATGACTTCAATGAATAGGGGAAATAATTGTCTATCAGCAGAGCCAAGTTTTGTGGTCTATTGTCTTTAAATTGTATTTCTGTTTGGAAGCTATGAGTTATATTTGGTGTTCAGAGAGCATTATTTATTGAAAAATCCCTTGTATCATGGATTTTCACCAAATTCTTCCTACCATTAACTTGATGTTTAATCCATATACCCACTGTTTTATGTGTTTGGAATGCTGTTTATCCTTTAAATTTCATCTGTCTCACACAGATTTCTCAACTAAGTGACTGTTTAACCACTCAAAAAATTTTTAAGTCTCGGAAACTTTAGTATTTCCAGAGATAGTGAATAAACACAATTAACTCAGTATTACTTGCAATGGACTTGTTCTCATCTTCTCAGTGGTATGTTATCACTTGTATCTCACTGCTCGCCAATAACTTCCTAATGGAATGAAAACACAACAGAGAAGTGACTATGTCCACTTAATATATCTCAAAGCATAGCAGTTTCATGAGTGAATGTGAATTTATGTTCTATTTGATACTGATGATAGCCAATTATCACTATGTAAGAACCTCTTATTAGTGCATTAACAAAGGTAGGGCCCAAGAAATGGACTGAATTGCCAGAACATCAAGAATCACCTATCTAAGGAAATATTAATTTAAGGAGTCTACTCTGAATCTTAGATTCAAATACCCTGTCTGTTACATGAAATCATTCTATATCATGGTAATGTGAATTGAGAAACAATAACTACATTAAAAAGAGTTTATTCTCCCTGTATTTAAAATAGCCAAAGTATATGACCACCACGAGCAATGCTCATGCTTTTTTTTTTTTTTAAATGTGTTTTCTCTTAGGAAAAACCTAAGGCTTGTGTAGGCGTTCACTCTTCTTTTACAAGTTTATATATCTCATTTTCTTTTATTTTCTGGAAGATGGAGGAATGAGTTTGAAAAACAACTTTATGTTTGTT
>RJWT010024794.1:0-16350 GCA_004365215.1 Cuniculus paca | reverse complement strand
TTGAAAGCTGTTGCCCTCTAAAATTCTGGAATACTACAAAAAAATACATATATATTTACCATTTTCATTATTATTCCCCAAAATACCAATTTTCTATGACACTTTACTTACCAATAATATATCTTTTAAAATATCACTCCAGGCCAGGGATTTAGCTTAGCAGTGTAAGCGTCTGCCTATCAAGCAAGAGGTTGTAAGTTTGATCTCTGGTACCAAATAAATAAATAAATAAATGAAAATCATTCCAAATGGAATGCAAATCATAATGCATATGTATAAATGAAATGCATATATATATATATATATATATATATATATATACACACACACACACACACACACACATATTTAATTGAAGAGTGAATAATGTGGAACACTCATACTGTTATGGTTTTTGTCTGGATGTCCCCCCAAAGCCTCGTGCATTCATAGGGGACCAGGCTTTTTGGAGGCAGCTGAATCTTGAGTTTGTGACAGATTCATGGTCCAATGCTGGGATTAGGGTGTGAGTGCTACACCGGCCCCAGTGTGGTTAGCCTGCATACAACATAGGGAAAGAAAGAGGCTTGTCTTTTCTCTTTTGTTGCCTTTACAGTCTTCAGAGACCACAAACTGTTGCCCTTTTGCCATGTGCCACCCTGGCTTGGAGTCAGCCAATTATGGACTGAAACCTCTACAAACTGTGAAACTGAAACCTCTTTCTCGCTTTAATGCTAGGTATTGGGTATTGTGTCTCAGCAACAAGTGAAAAGTAAAAGACACATACCAAATCATGTTTTTATCATTTCTAGTCTTAAAATCAATAAAATATCAGCTTGCTTATAGTGATGGAAAATATTAGAAAATATCTGCAGAAACTAACTTTTCTAAAGAGATTTTGAAATTTAAATATATTTGTAGTATTAGTCAGCTTTCCTATTGCTGGGACAAAATACCCAATATTCCCAACTTAAAGGAGAAGTTTGTTTTAGCTCACAGTTTCAGTGGATTCCACACATAGTTAGTTGGCTGCTTCAAGAAGAAATGACATGGTAGAAGGGCCTAGTGGAGGCCAGCTGCTTATCCATGGCAGCCAAGGAGCAAAGAGAGTGAAAGAAAGTGGAGAACAAAAACACACCCTTCTAGTCACACCCTCAATGACTCAGCTCATCTGAGCTGACCTCACTTCCTAACATGAGTCTTTTGAGGGACATTTTGGATCTAAACCATAAAATTTATAAAATAACCAACATTTAATAATAAGTACTCAGTAACTGAGATATAACAGAATTTTCTAACCTGCAAACACAAAAGGATAATTAAAAATTTCTCATGTATATGGAAAAATCAGCTATTTTCAGAATCAACTATTTTCTATTTCCCTGGACCCTTGCTAACCCAAGACTTCCTACTGTGAAGCATATCCACAGGAGGCAAGGACAAGATTCCTTGAATTGTAGGATTTAAAGCTGAAAAATGACTCCCACCAGCCAAAGTCATCATTCAAGAATCCCTGGAAGAGGTTACCTTGGGAACAACTTTGACATGTTAGGAAACAGAAAAGTGAAGGAAGTTGTTTAGATCTAAGACTTTTAATTTAAGCTGACATTTTATCCACAGGAAAGTACAAGAAAGTCTGCCTTTGCCTATATTCATTGTACATAGCTTTTGGAGTCAGATACATAAGGTGCCCTTCCTTCTCCCTTCCTCCTAAATTTGAAGCTAAACATGAGAAAGGTGAAAAGAATTTTTTTCCAGTAAATGTTGATGAGTGTCTAAAAACAGACTAAGACCTGGCCTTTGTCCATGAAAATTAAATGGCTAAAAGGCATCATGGACTATAATCTACATGTAGAGACAACTGATAAAAAGAGAAACCCTTCTATGTATACGAATATAGTTTAACCCTTTGAACTCATGTAGTCACAGAAAAATAAAAAGACACATCCTGTATCACTAACTACTGGAAAATTACAAAGGTAAAACATCATCTCATTTCTTGACTGTTGCCTCTGCCTTTCCCTCTTCCCCTTCCTCCCTCCTCCTCTCCCTCCCATTCACTCTCCCTCTTGCCTTCAAGTGGGACTGTAAGCCTAGTGAAACTCCAGGCTATCAACCACTGGTACCCCACAGTTAGCCATGGCAACAGCTGCACGGCTCTCTTGTAATAAACTGGCACAATTTAATAGCTTTTATTGTTCTACAGTGGTGTCTGAGCATAGCCACTCTCCCCTCCTAGGAATCCAGGGCCCCACAAGGGCAGCAATGAGAGAAGATCTCATTTACCTAAAAGCACTTATAAATTTTTAATTTGCTTTAACAAGTAAATTAACAAGTCCCTCATTCAGGCAAGTTTTATGGCTTCTTGCCACTTGGGGAAGATAGTAAAAGTTTTATAGATAATCCAGGGCTACTGAGACTGCTCATAATAAATTGTCTGTTTCCTGTTATTTTATCAAACCACTAGGCTTCTAATCACTTAAAGTCACAGTTCCCTTATATTCAGGCTTTTTAAGAGACCATATTTATAAACTCAAAGAATACTTTAAATTATAGTGGGCCCCTCCCATTCATTACACAGTTGAGTTTTTTGTTTGTTTTGTTTTGTTTTTGTTTTTAATGGGAGCTTATCTTTAGCTCACACTCAGCTAATAAATGCTGCAAGTATTTTGGAGACAGTATACTGATTATACACATTATTTAAGGTTTTACGTTGCAAGACTTTCCGTCAGCAAATACTGTAAGATGTTGCAACCTGATCTGTTCTGTATAGAATCACCAATCGGTCTCCATACTAGAGTTCGGTGTTCTCTGGAGTGGTGCATTATATTTACAGATGATCAGCCTGATGACTTTGAGTGGCCTGCATGGGGACAGAAGCTGAGCCTCAAGTGTGTGGACTAGAGCATGCCCTTGGGTTGACATTAAATTTATCTCCTTATGACCAGCAAGCCATTCAGACATGAATTATCCTGAAGAAGATAGAATGGTTGGAAGGAAAACGAACAAAATTAAATCTAATTAAAAATTTTCACTTACTATTGACTATTAGGAATGGGGATGACAATGTGTAGAATACAGATAGGAGCACATATTGTTCATAACACCATGTATCAGTTACGAAGTAAGACAAGTGAAATATGATCGCCAATTAATTTCTAACAATACAAAGTTAGTAAAAGCACTTTGTGACAACTTTTATATTTTACGAAGATGGGGAAAAGGGAAGAGAGACATGGAAAAGCATGAACTTTTCCAATTTAATCTAAGTAAATAATCTTAGTAAAAGGCCATCTACCTCCAAAGATAGAGTGATCTATGTGAGGCCTTTAAACAAAATGATTCAGAAGGCCAAGAGATCACATCACAGTTCATTCAGATACAACATGCACTACAGGATACATATTGAGTGCTTGATTTATCTATATTGATTTTTTCCCAGAAAATAAAACTCTGCAGATTCCTATCACCCAGTATAATCTCACATGAAGGCACATCATTTAAATAACTATTCTTATGTGGCTTCATATTTATGATTCTTATTTTAATTATACCACCTTGTTTAGTGCTGCAGAGCACAAACGTTAGAGCCAAGGTATTAGAACCTAGTCACTGAGAATTTATTCATAATGATTCTTTTCAATTTCATCCCTCAAGGGAGAACAAATAATATAAAGTCAAAGAACAGAAATCAGATGTAGGACAGCAAAGATTGACACCAATGCTGCCCAAGATTGGATTTGAAGGATGGTGTATAAACACTGATACTGACTATCCCACACAGAGAAACTTCATTTCTGCCTTAACTTGAACCTTTAATGCTAATTCTTCTGAACACTCTGCTAGAGAAAAGATATGCAGATTTTTATATTTGACTTGACATTATCTTCCTTCTGAGTTTTAGGGCTTTAGAAGAATAGAACACAGTTGATCTTAATGAGTATTATACACTCTTCACAAATTCTCAAATAACAGTATAAATGATATAAATTCAATAGCTAGTCCTTTATGAAGTATTTTTGTGTGAATGATTCCATTCTGTATTCACAATTAAACTAGTACAATTCCCATTTTGCACATGTGAAACTCAAAGAGGTTGACTCATCTCAGTTCACAGAAGAGCAGACTAAATCTTGAACTCAGAGTTGTGGAGAGGCCAATGAGAGGAAAGTTTTAACGCTATCTTTAGTGGCACATCATGGCTTACACATAAGGATACAACAGGGTGTTCTTCTGGAGTGTCATCCTAGGACCACACACCAAATTAATATCTAGAGATGAAGTACGATTCCTACTCAGAGGCTTTGCTCAATTCCATAAGTAAACACGGACAGCTTACTCTCTATAAATGGCAAGTCACTAACTTGAACAGGAATGTTGCAAGGTGACTTTTCTTTGAAGAGCCTATCATAGAGTAAGAGCATCTAGAGGAGCTCAGTAACCTTTTATTGAACGCAGACAATATAAAATTGTAGATGTATATTTGCCTGACTACTGTCTATCCAGTAGCTTATAAACTACAGCAGTGCAGTCATTGTTCTTTTTTCTTTTTCTTCTTTTTAACCACTATATTCCCAATACCTATCATAGTGGCATATAGCAGGTACTCAATAAATGTGTGTCAAATGAATACATGTATTCATGAATGCTAAAACTGGCCTCGAAATATCAAGAGTGTACCTTATCCAAATGGGTCAGGGGCATAAGTCTGAATATGAAGAAAGGGATTATTAGGCAGGTTCCAAGAAGTGCAAGTAGTTTTAATACTTGAGTGTATGCATATGCATATGTCTCCAAAGAAAGTATTAGCGACCCTCCCCCAATGTGGACACACACATGCAAAAACACCCTTAATCAGTGATCTAATCCTCTCAAGTTTACTATTGATCATCTTTTCATTAATCAAAAGAAAAAAAAATGCTCTACCCATTGCTTGTCTTACAGCAGGCAACCAGTCAAATGATGCTTCCATATAAGTAAATGAGATTCTTCCTTGGTTGCACCTAAGTCCTTTAGGATTCAGGAGTTTTTCAGTTCACGTTTCAGGTTAATCTATTCCTTTCTTTAAGAACAGAATATCCTCTTTGCAGATCTCCCTGAGGGCTTGGTATTTGCAACATCAAACAGAACACACAAACCATTGCACCCACTTCCAAAAGCCTATTATACTGTCAACTGGCTTCCTAACTGCAACCAGGGGAGAAAGCTTACAGACTCCTAAGCCCTTTTCCCCTCCAGGCTGCTGGAAAGTAGCCATAATTTCTCCAAGCTACCACTACATTTTGTTTCACTAAAGAACTCCTAATAAGACAGGCAACATTTCAAAGAGGAAAAAAACAACTTGAACTCACTAACTATAAATCTCACCTCTTTTTCATTTCTTACTGCCTCTCAAACTTTCAATTTCTGGCAAGCTCTGAGGATGGGGTATTGTTATGCACGGTTACCAATGACTGTTTTCCATACTGCTTAAGGAAATATAACAAATGCAAAGTCACACACACACACACACACACACACACACACACACACAAATCAAGTGTGGAGCAGGGCAACAGTTCTGGCAGTCTTCCCATACCACCTGACTTGTATTTTACTACTCATTTTGGGATGTCTAGGAAGAATTGGAGGTAAAAGGGAGAGGCAAACAGACACAGTTTTAAACTTTCAAATCAAACAAGTATGTTTTGGGGTTTTTTTTTGTTTGTTTTCCTTCTTTAGAATCATTCAAAGTAATTTAACAAGCCCAAGGAGAAACTGGTTGTCTGCCTGTAACAGCAGGAACTCACTTCCATAACTGTTTGTAACAGAGTTCATAAATACCTGTTCCAAAAGGACATTGCTAATGGTCCTATGTAGGAGAAAGTTTTTGATGCATACAGCAATGTCCAACAATCACAAAGGGTAGAAATATACAGAAATATACAAATACATAGCTTTTTCTAAGGTAAACATAAAACCATTTATCTTCTCTAACTGCCCACGTTTTCCTTTTTACAAAGTTTTCACAGTTAATTATTGTGGGAAACAGAAATGTGGTTCATAAAGGGAAAATGGATAAATCCCCAAAGAACTATATATTGGGGGCCTAAATGATAGGACAATAAAAGAGAAGCACACAAAGAAAGACAATGTATACTTTACCAACAGATGTACATCTGTGTGTCTAATGTGAGTCAAGTCACATAAAGAACGCTCTGATTTCCTTTAGCTGGCCCCCAAGTACTTCTTTCAAGAGGCCTGAGTGGCCTGAGTGAAGGGTTCAACACACACAGGAGTAGTTATGACTTGCAGACACTAAATAAATTCTAGGCAGTCTTCAGAGGATATTGCGTTTAGCTCCTTCACAGAAGTGCTATATTCACACACTGACATACTCTATAAACAGCTACATGTTCCATGCCACCTGTGTGTTAGCAAGGGTCACTTCTTTTTGATACAGAATCTCCTGGCCTTAAGCCCAGGCAGCCTAGCAGCTGAAAAGGGGTGACTCACCCAGTGTGAAATCCATTAGACACAGCTCACCTGTACAAGCCCTTCGTGTCTCCTCATAATCTCCTTTCTCTCCATTTCTGAGTTAATCTTTCAACTCAGAAGTTGATAAGAAATGCATCCACTGTGGATAATTTCTTCCCTCTAGAGAGGGCTTTTCTCTCATGCAAGCCTGTCCATAAAAGTAAAGGAAGTCAGACAACTGAATCATCCATCTTGTTTTTTAAAATATCCAACTGAAAATGTTGCCAAGATCCACGGGTTTTACTGAGCCAAGGAGAGATTACCACCCACAATTTTTGACTTTTGATTTTTATTTAATAACTCATTTGTATAACCTCAATGAATGAAGGCAGCAGACCTGAAGAGATCTGCAGCTGAAGTCCTATCAAGTTGGAAGGTTATGTCAGCTGCCAAGTCTGGAAATGGAGCCCTGCACAGCAAGAAATCAGTGAGAGATTGGTTACAGCCATAAGTAATTGATCTGTCTGAAAATATGGGCTAGGAATCATGGGATTAATGCTGGTGCTCCAGCTGGGTTGCATTGCTCATTTCCCTCTAGCTCTCTGACAACAAAGACATGCCTCTTTCTCTAGGGACAGGAAATTTTTATTAAAATCTTTATACAACTTAGCAGCAAAGACTCTGTAAAAGCATCCCTGAGATTTGGGGAGGGGCGGGTGCAGCCGTCATACGGAAACCATTCCATAATTTTCATTTGATCTGGTTTTCATTTCAAAGCAGTCACCAACCAGCTTTACATGGCCAAATGTACTTGCCCCTCAGCTCTGCAGACATGGAGAGGGAGCCTCACGGTGGTGTGCCTCACTGGAGAGATGTGGATGAGTAAAGCAGTGGAGAGCTACAGGCAAAAATAAAGTGGGACGGCATCCAAAACTGCAGCTGTGCTGGCCCATTAAAACACTGAGACTCATTCTGCTGTTCAACCTCATGCTTATCACCACATAACTATTCATCAAAGAAATTTCAGTGCAATTAATTAAATTATTCCCATGTCTGTGCCACAGAGTCGTTATTCCAATATCAGCTTTCACTCACACTCTCTTAAGCTCATGTCTGCATGCCAAGTCACTACTCTGGGGTTGTCCAGTCTCAATAAAGCTGTGCTCCTCACCACTCACACAGGCTATCATTTCTCTTTTTTATTGCCATTTATTTTCCACTAGGATTTTGCTGCCAGTATATTGGCAGGACTTCCAGTATATGGATGTAATGAAATCTACCACAGACACTTAACACTGGGTCAGGATGGAGCTCAGCTCATGTGAAGTTGTAATATAATAAACAAATGCTTTGAGAAGAAGGATTTTATCAGCTCAAAAATAGAACTTGGTATATTCTCTGATACCAAGTGTACAAAAAGTTGGAGTCATTTGAAAACTTCTGTCATAATTAAGTTTATGGCTGAAATATGCCTAACATGAGAAATGTGAGCTACAGTATAGATTCTTTTTCATCTGTCAAAGATGGTTTGTTAAAAAGGAAGAAAATTAAAATGTACTGGTAGGATTATGTTTCTTTCTTTTATTTTAAAGAAAAAAACCAAATGACCCAATGGTACAAAATTTCAAAACAAGATTGTAGGAGAGTAAAAATGGTACATTGCAAAGTAGCTGCTCTTATTACAAGATCTAGGCATGAAAAACTGATCAAACAATATAGAGACAAACCTTTCTTTTCAATGAACTAAGAGCAATTAGTAGTATATCTATCTTAACTACTTTGTGTATATGTGTATGTGTGTGTGTATATATATATTTTTTCCCCTTTTCCCTTTGTCCTTTTCTCCTTTCCCTCAACCCAGTTTTTCTTTCCTTTTGAACAGTTTCTTCTCATTTTAAGATATCCATTGTACATTTTTGGATCTTATTTACTCTTTCAGTTTTTTACACTAAGGAGAGAATACAATGTTTACACATGTGAATCTGATTTATTTTCCTTGAGTATGGTCTCAAATTACATCCTTTTCCCTATAATTTTCTCAAGTGTATCCTTTTTTATAGCCAAGTAGTACTCCATTGTATAAAAAATCACATCTTTTTTTATCCATTCTTTAGCTGATGTGCATTTGTTTCAAAGATTTAGCTATTACAAATTGTGCTCCTATAAACACGGGTGCACATACATTGCTGTGGTATGATGTTTTTAATTCTTCTGGGAAAATACCCAAAAGAGGAAGGATTATGTTTTAAAAGAGTTACCTCCATTGTGATACCTGTAACTGGAACACTCACAAAATTTGGAGGATTTGCCTGTGGAATTTTGTTCTGATTAGGACAAAATGTAAACGAAATTAAGAGAATAATCCTCTCTACTTGACAGCTAGCAAACGAGTATATAAGGTTCTTCTCTCTCCCTTATATCATCACCACAACACATTACATGCAAATTACAAACTAAACACCTATACATCTTAGTACTAAATTCTACATTCCATTAAGATGGCAGCCTTCATACAAATTCAACACTGGGAAGACACAGACCTTCAGGAATCTCAGCATTGAAAGGTGGGCTTATAATTGAAAAGTAGGTTCTGATAACTGCATAGGACCCAGCAGGGACAACATTTCTGTCTTAAGGATCATTTGCCCCTAACAAGAATCTCAGAAAGTAAGAAAATCAATGGGACATGTGATCACAACACTATATATTCCCATACCTGAGCTTTGCCAAAACCTCGGCAATCCTAGAATCTAAGTGAAGTCACCTGACCTCATGGCATAAGTCTGTCTAAACCTGTAGACCCCGCTACTAGAGACTGTGTAAAGTGGAAGAGACACCAGAGGCTAGATGTTTGAGATCAATCTGGGCATTTCAACTTATTGTGGTGGATTTATCCAGATGTAATCCCACCATAAGATAAGGAACACATATGTACTTATACCACCTAAAGGAACAAAGAAAGTAACAAAGAATTGAAGCTAATAAGCAAAGACAGGAGATAAAATAGAGTTGTAAAAAATATTCACCAGACTTTTAAAAGGAAATGAGAAAGAGAACAAAGAGTAGTAAAATAGAAACCAAAACAGAGAATAAAATACTCAAATATACTTATCAGCAACCAGGAAGTATATAAAGGGTCTAAATATTCACAGTTAAAATGGAAGACTGTCGAACTCAGTATAAAAACAAAAACTTATTTGAAACACATTCTAGATGTAAAGAAACAAAACAATCAAAAGTGAGTTGGACATGGTGATATAGGCTCATAATGCCAGCATTTGGACGATGAGTTCAAGTCCAGCTTAAGCAACCTGGTGAATTAGGGAGACCCTATCTCAAATACAATGGAAGGGGTGGAGATGTAGCTCAATACAGAAGGCCTGTGTTCAACCCTCAGTACTGGGGAAAAAAAGAATTCTGAATAAAGAAAGAGCAAGCTACAGTAGCTGTATTATTACCAGGCAAAAATATTTCAGAATGAAAAATATTTAATTTTGTAATGATAAAATAGACAATTTAAAATAGAACATAACAGTCTTAAACATTTATGCAACTAATACCAAAGCTTCAAAATAAATGAAATATAAACTGATATAAATGCCACTCCTAGTACCACAAAACAAAAAGAACAGAAAGAACTAGACAAATTAACATATTACACTTGAAGATTTAAGTATCCTTTTCTTAATAATTGAGAGGATGAAAAATTAGGCAATCAAGACGATCTAAGAAAATTTGAATATTATCATTCACACTTCACATTTAAAGAATATTTTATCTAACAACAACAGAAAACATTGTTTCCAAGCACACATGGAATATTTATCAAGATAAACCACAGGGCCAGTAATCCCAGCACTTGGGAAGGCTGAGACTAGAGGATCCTCTTAAATTCAACGTCAGCCTGATCTACATAGTGAGTTCAAGGACTGCCTGAACTACACAATGAGACCTTGTTTTTTTTTAAAATACATACATACATACATACAAACAAACAAAACAGACCACAGTATGTGACATAAAACAAGCTCCAACAAATTTTAAACTATTCAAATGATACAAAATATATTCTCTGGCCACAATGGTGTTAAAGGAGAAATTGAAAAATACTTTTATCTAAATGAAAATGAGAACATAGGATATTAAATTATGTGAAATACACTTAAAGCAGTACTTACAAGGAAATTGACAGCATTAAATTGAATTACAAAGAAAGACCGTTTCAGATGAAAGCCTTCACTTTCCTATAAGGAAAACTCTAGGCCCAGGGGCATCACTGATAAATCAATTTGTGAAGAAACACTACCAATTCTAAACCTCCTTTAGAAAACTGAAAGTAAGGAAATGCTTCCATCGCCATAATGTACCACCAGAATCACCCTGATATCAAACTAAAGACACTGAAAGAAGACTACATAGTAATTAAATTCAACAGCATACAAAAAAAAAAAGATAATCATGCCAGGCATAGTGAGTGAGGCACACCTGTAATACTGGTAAAAGAAGGCAGGCACATCTCAAGTTCAAGCCTAAGATGAGCAATTTAGGGAGACCCTGTCTTGAAATAAAAAAATGAAACTAAAAATGGATAATGATGATGGAGTGATACTTATTCTAGGAATAAAGGTTGATTTAACATCAAACTATGCAATAGTAACAAAACAGAAAAAAAAGATATCATTTGAACACACGCTCATAAATGGTCTTTGACAAATATTTAACATTGTTTTCTGATTTAAAAATAATGCTTTCATCAAACAAAAAATAAAAGGGAACTTTCCTGAGCTTGATAAAGAACATTTATCTATAGAAAGCCTGTTGGTGACATGAATGAAGGTGGGTAACTGGACGCTTTTCCTTTAAGATCAGTAAAAAGAAGGATATTTCACTTGTACCATTTTTATTCAGCATTGTACTAGAGATTTTAGCCAGTGCAATAATGTAAGTAGAAAATAAAAAATATCAAGAATAAGAAACAGCAAAATTATCTTTATTAGTAGTTGACATTATTATGTATATAATACAAGTGAATTCACAAGAGTAACCAGCAATAAGGGATTTATAAATGTTATAGGATACACAATATATAAAAATTGAATATTTACATAGTAGCAAGAAACAATCAGAAATTGAAATTTATAATGCACTGCAATTTACAATAGAATACAAAATACATAGAGACAAATCTGAAAAACCATACAAAAGTCCTGTACACTTAAAACCTCAAAACATTTCTCAATGAAAATAAAGAATATATAAAGAAATAAACATACTGTGTTCATGAGTTAAAAGACGATATTGGTAAAATAGAAATTTTCCCCAACTTGATGTACAAATTCTATTCTAAATCAAACTTATTGATTGCTTTCTCAAGAAAGGTAAAAATGGTTCTAAACAGCATATTAAAAAGAAAACTACCAGGACTGGGGATATAGCTCAGCAGCACAAATGCCTACCTGGAAAGAGCGAGGTCATGAGTTCAATCCCTGGTACAAAAAAAAACAAACAAAAAAACCGAACTGAACCGAACCGAACAGAACCAAGAATGGCCAAAAAAACTTTGATAAATAAGAACAAAACTGAAAAACTAACGGTACCAGATCAGTATGTTGTAAAGTTATAACAAGACATGAGGTCCTGGTGTCAAAACAGAATATTCTTAGGAAAATATTCTTCATGGAAGGGCCAAAGAGTAAATACTCTAGGTTTTTATGAACACATTAGGCCTCTGTCACATTTCCTTCTTTTTCAAAACACCCTTAGAAATATGTAAGTCATTCCTGCCATATAGGCTATATAAAAACATGATGTGAGCTGTATTTGACCCCATGTACCCCCTGGGTTGGTTACTTTGATGATAGATAAATTGATCACTGGAACAAAATTAAGACTACCGGACTGAGGATGTAGCATAATAGTAACTCATGTGCCTAGTATGTACAAGGCCCTAGGTTCAATCCCCAGTACTGCAAAACACACACACAAACAAACAAACAAATTAACAATCTAAGACTACAAAATTGAACTTACAGATTCATGGACAACTGATTTTTGACATAGATATAAAACCAATTCAGTTAATGAAAACAGTCTTTTAAACAAATACTAGAACAACTATATAAAAATATGCCATAAAAGAATTATTACATATTATTACATCATTTACAGAATGTAACTCATTTGGATCACAGGCCTAAATGTAAAAGTTAAAACTAAACCTCTTCTAGAATAAAGCAGAGGGTAAACTATTTGAAATAAAATCTATTTCTTAGATTTGACCCTAAAAGCTCTATTAAAAACATCTTGTGAAACTAAATTCAACAAAAACTGAAACTTTAACTCTTAAAGACAATCTTAAGAGAATTAAAAACAAGTAAGTCACAAGTTTGGAGCAAATACATATTGTATAACTGATAAAAACCCTGACCCAGGGTAAAATACTTAACAATAAGAAAATAAAAATTGTTAAAAAAATAGGCAAAAGTCATGAATAGATATTTTACCAAGGAAGATATATACATGAAAAGTTAACATATGAAAAAATGATCAGCACCATTATTCATTAATAAAATGCAGTTCAAAACCACAATGAGATACCATTACATACCTATTGGTTAAAATTAAAAAGATCAATCACATTACATATTAGAGTGGATATGCAAACAATGAAAGTCTCATATACCCCTATAAGCATGTAAAATGATACAACCAGTTTGATTATTCTTTTGACAGTTTCTGAAAATGTCTACCACACACCTGATATGTTATCTAGTCATGCTAATCCTAGGTATTTATGTAACAGAAAATAATATATATTATAATTTATATAGAAATGTTCATAGCTGCATTTCTAATAACAAAAAGCTGGATATAACTCAAATGGCTACCACCAGTGAATGCATAAACAAACTGGTAGTATATCCATAAAACAGAAAATAGTGAGCAATAATGAACAATTTTTATGTACCATAATGCAGATAAATCTAAAAAATAATTATGCTGAGTGAAAAAAACCTGACCAAAACCCAATAAAAAGTACATACTGCATAACTGCATTTGTACAAAACTGGATTTCAGAGATTGGCTGGGGAATTGAGGTGAAAAAGGACAGGATGAAGTGAAGAATTACAAGGGACAGAAGGAAATTTCACAGGATGATATGATGGGCATATCCATTTTGTTGTGTCCATTGATGGCTTCATGAGTACATGACTATGTCAAACCTTATCAAAGAGTATAGTTTAAATATGACAAGTTCATTACATGTCAATTATACCTCAATAAAGCTGTTAAAAACAGAAACACCACAGTTCTATTATCATACTATATCACTGCATGTCAAAATTGAGTAATTTCGTGTGTGTATACAACTGTGTGTCTACACATTTTGTGTGTGGCTATACACATATACATAATATGGGATCAATTTTTAAAAAGCTTAAGAATGTTTAGAATTAGACTAATCTGGCTAAAGTACATAAAAGGAGCTTTCTCTGTCATCTTCTTGCAAATATACACTTCAGTGCCTTCTTCCTCATTATTACACAAGCTCCTGCTGCTTGTTTCCTGACTGAAGAAGACACTACTATGTCCAAGAAGTGGTGAGAGAAACTCTTGGGTTCCCTCTGTACTTATTCAAGCTCTTGTACAGACAGAAAATAATGTGAAAGTATTGATTGTATTAAATCATCCAAAAAATCTCACAAAAATTAATTAACAATCAAAATAAAGATTAGGGCAGAATCATGAGGAAAGGGAAAAATCACCATTTGAAGAATTATCAACAATTTCACTTAAGTCAGTAAGTCCATGAAATTTCAGGGAAGAAGGTAAATGATGCCAGAAGACTAAGTTGCTGTATGTAAAGAAATATTTCTGCTTTATTTCCTAATGCATTTTCAGCATCAAATTATGTGATTGGCACTAAATAAAATACTAGTCACTAGATGAATAGAAAGAAATATCACTCAACTTTGTGACTTAGGAATTTACTGTTAAATTTATATTAAAAACTATGTTAGTAGACAAGAACAGGCTATCTTCAGTTAGTTGAGGGCTGAATAGGCAGCAAGAAGGTTTTCTGTTAACAAAAAGTCCAGGAAACACAGAAATGACTAAAAGGCCAGCATTCCTATTCCAAGTTTCCAGCTAGGATTAAAGTTTTAGACCCAATGTATACTGTTCTTGAACTTCGGGCATAGCTCAGACTGTTTGGAACAATCTTAGTCCTTTGGGAGTTCAATCATTTAAACTAGAAGTACTAAAATTCCAGATGTATCTATAAATATTTTTAAAACATATTCAACAAGTAAAACCTTCCTCTTTCCTCAAGGGAGACATGTGATCTTAGCCCAGCTCCTGCTTTGAATTAGGAATGCCTCACCCTCCCCAACATAGGATAATTTTGAAAACCTTTGTAAGATGAATTTCCTTATATGAGATTGCAATAAATCATCCCTATTCCATAAAATTTAATTTGGGAGTTCCAGGTATTAGGAAATCAATATTTTAGGCCAGTGGTCAAGAGAGGATTGAAAAGCCATTTTATTTGCATGGCTATATTCTTAGTCTTTCTTGGGATTAATAAAATATTTTTGTTATGAATCTTTGAAGTAAGAAGCCATAGTGTTCAGGGTATCTCCCCTTCTATGCAAGCACACGCACACACACATACCCTAACACCAGTCAAACCAGCACTTTTAAATATACACAATCCACCAAACTCTTTTTTTTTCCCTAAAGGTAAAAAAAATTGCCATGAACTAATTTTCTTTCTTCATATTTATGACTCCATTAACAAAATTCTGGTGATATTTATTAAAAGTGACTTTCAAAGGTTTTGGAGCACTTTACAATTCTACCTATAAATTTTACCAAGCACATTTTGTTTACCTAAAGTAAATTAAAGAAAGTATTCTTTATCATCAAAACTCACAAATGAATAGGAATATTCCTCCTTTTTAACCAAAATTTGTCACAAATATAGACTTTTACTTAAACTGTCTTAGCAGTTACATAGAAAGTTACAGAAGAGCATTTTGTTTTAAATTTCTACTCCTATTTTTTAAAATCACTTTCCTATCTTAAGAATTTTTATTTACAATATTTATGTCCTAGGAAACCATCTTTCTCTCTCCATTATTTACTTCTCAGACCAATGTAAAATAAAGACTAGTCTCCACCCAACTCGACTCCCTACTCCACATGATTAAACTCTGAGAGAAAAACCACAACAGATAAATTCTTAAGCACTTGTTCCTTCAAATAAATGTTTTGGAAAAAAACCACACTGCCTGCTCTTCATCCAAAGCTCCTTCATTATCTTTCAATGTGCTGGATATCAAAGCTTTACTGAGATTTTCAACATATTTAAATACCTCCTCTCAATATCCTCTAATATTCTTTTAAAAATAGTGGACATGCCTTAAAATCCAAAAATACTTGATCCTTCAAGTGATCTACAGTTGGCAGAATTCAAGATCCTGACTTGTATTCTATAATCAGGAAGGCTTCCTATATTGATTCTGACCCGCTTGTTTTGTTGAAGACAAAAATGTCATCATTTAGATAAGATCCTTACTGACCTACGGCAGAGCTTGATTCCCTCCTGGGTTTTAAGTAGTTGATAGTACTTGCCAAGAAATGTTTTCTGTGTGTGTGTGTGTGTGTGTGTGTGTGTGTGTGTGCTTTGTGTACATATTATAAATTTTACTGATATAAATTACACAGCAAATAATTTACAAATAACAAAGTATATAGTGAACTCCCTTGTAAATTCAAAGTAAACAGAAAATTAATGCTCATTGAATGTTTGTTGAAATATAAGGAATTCTTGCATTTATAGAAAATTTAATGATTATATTTGAAAGGTAAGTGTTATGGTTTATAGGTAGATGCCCCCCAAAGCCTCCTGGG